>JAGDQO010001082.1:0-284792 GCA_018342035.1 Solanum appendiculatum | reverse complement strand
AGACCTAGGGTTTCTAAAACCTTGGAGATTCTTTGTGATTTTAGTTGTTATAGTTTCCACGATCTAAATAGCATGTTTCTTGGAAATTTGCATAGTCTCATGTATAGAACTCAGAACCCTGGCTTGTATTCATTATCAGTACTGCATGAATTATACTCTCTAGAAAGATCAGTCAGAAAATCATGCTTCAAAATTTGAATGTCATATCTTTGAGTATATTTATGTTGCATTTCCAGATAGTATGTCAGTATTTTTAGCTACTCAGTATATCAGTTGCATTTTAGCTTTACCTATTCAGTTGGGAGTAGACTTAGCCCCGAGTTAGACTAGGGTTCAGTGTACCCTTAAAGTCCCAGAACTACGTACCAACATAGCTTCAGAAGTACCCTCTATTGGGCATCAGCTTTTTAGTGATCACGCCACAGTCATATCTTTATAACCCTGGCAAAGTATATTGGGTCCTTTTGATGGGGCGTATACATCAGACTCCACGTTTAGCTCACGTGGTATATGTTAGTTAATAGTAGCTCCCACAGTCATACTTTTATTGTGTTGACCATGTTATCAGCATTTACTTCAGTATATAGTTCAGCAGGTTATCTTCATGATTAGTACTTGGTCATTGCATCTAGCCCAGTTTTCAGTTATACTTCAGTATAGTTGCTTTCCATGTTCAGTTTATATTGTTCAACTTAGTATTTATATCTTGCATGCTTAGTACATTCAAAGTACTGATGCATACTTTTGCGCTACATCATTTCATGACGTAGGTTCAGGCACTCAGCATCCAAATTGCACTTAGCTCAACATCTAGTCCGTACTCAGCAGCTTCAGTGGTGAGTCCTTATAGTTCGAGGACGGTAGACATGCTTTACTTTTCAGTTTTAGTCTTATTAGAGTTATCTGGGGGCATGTCCCAGCAACTTAAGTCAGTTAGAGGCTTTCAGACATAGATTAGATTCAGCTTGAGTCGTTGGTGTTGTTTTCAGTCGTCACTAAACTACTCGTATATTTTATATACATTAAGACATATTGGGCCTTTACGACATTAAACTTTTTTTAGCTTTCGTATAGTATTGTTTTAATTTAATTTGTGTAGATATGTCATTTCATGGGTTAGCTTGGTTTCACTCGTGACATTAAGCACTGTGTTGCGCCTAGGGGGTAGCCTCGGGGCGTGACAAACTTGGTATTAGAGCATCAGGTTCAAGAGTCTTAGGGTGTCTAAAGCCGCACTAAGTAGAATCTCTTTCATGAGTGTGAAGTGCGCCACACCTATGAGAGGGAGGCTACCAGATGTTCTAAGAAACACTTCACTTCTTTTGCTATTCCTATCGTGCGTGAAGTGTGATTCAACTTCTCCTGTCTAATCTGTCGTTATGTGTTTCAGATCATGCCTCCTCGTAGAGCTAACACACAAAATTCTAATGCAGTTCCTCCAGTCCAGAACCATGAGGTTATGAATGCAGAGTTTTGCAATGCGATCCAGCTATTGGCTCAGACCGTAGCCAACCAGAACAATCAGCAGGCCCCAGTTCCTTCAAACCCCACTCGTGGATCAGCTGCAGCCAGGATTCGAGACTTTGTTCGTATGAATCTGCCAGAGTTTCTAGGATCGAAGGTTGGTGAGGACCCACAAAACTTCATTGATGAGATCAAGAAGATTCTTGAAGTAATGCAACTGACTGGTACTGATAGTGTTGAGCTAGCATCCTACCAACTTAAGGATGTGACTCACATCTGGTTCACGTAGTAAAAGGACAACAGGGGTGCGGATGTAGCTCCTGTGATGTGGGATTGTTTTACTAGAGCTTTTCTGGACAGATTCTTCCCAAGAGAGTTGAGGGAGGCTAAGGCTCAGAAGTTTATGAACTTGAGGCAAGGGTCGATGTCAGTCCAAGAATATGGGCTAAAGTTCACTTAGCTCTCAAGGAAATGGCTAAGGATAACAAAAAGGCTAGAACAGGAAACTATGAATATTCTCAGCAGAGGTCGGGCGGTGGAAGTTGCTCATAATTTCAGCAGAGGTTTACAACCCCAGCACCTTCATCAGCTAGCGCTCCGTCCCCCAGGTTTTGACAGGATCAAAAAGGGAGGGCATCATGCTCTAAGTCGCACGGGAGTGCTTCAGGTAACCGGACTTTTCCATCTTGCCCAAAGTGTGGTAAGAACCATCCGGGCGAGTGTCTTGCTTGCAGAGAGGGGTGTTTTGGGTGCGGTCAATTTGGTCATAGGGTGAAGGATTGCCTTTCTACCAGGCAAGGACAAGGAGGTAACAGGGATCAGTCTACAAATTCAGCAACTCCAGCAGGTCACCGCACTCAATAGGGTGCCTCATCTGGTACAGGTGGTGGTCATTGCCAGAACAGATTGTATGCTCTTCAGGCTCGGCATGATCAGGAAGAGTTTCCTGATGTAGTCATTAGTACGTTACAAGTCTTCCATTTAGATGTTTATGCATTGTTAGATCCAGGGGCTACACTTTCTTTTGTAACTCCTTATATAGCAGTAAACTTTGGGGTCAGTCTAGGAAATCTCCTAGAACCCTTCTTAGTCTCTACTCCAGTTGGTGATCCAATTATAGCTAAACGGGTATACAGATATTTCCCTGTCACAGTTTCCCAGAAAGTCACCTCAGCAGACCTTGTAGAGTTAAAAATGATAGATTTTGATATCATTCTAGGCATGGATTGGTTACATTCTTGCTATGCCTCAGTCGATTGTAGAACCAGGATCATTCAGTTTCAGTTTCTAAACGAGCCAGTCTTAGAGTGGAAGGATAGTAATTCAGTGCATGTAGGTCGATTTATCTCTTACCTTAAGGCCAAGAAAATGATTTTTAAAAGGTATATCTATCATCTTGTTTGGGTTAAGGATTCAAACTCAAAAACCCCAACTCTTGAGTCAGTCCCAGTGGTGAATGAGTTTCCAAAAGTGTTTCCAGAAGATCTTCTCGGAGTTCCTCCTGAAAGGGAAATCGACTTCGGAATAGATCTCCTTCCAGATATCCAGCCTATTTCGATTTCTCCTTACAAAATGGCTCCAGCTGAGCTTAAGAAATTGAAAGAATAGTTGAAAGACCTTCTAGATAAGGGCTTCATCAGACCCAACATCTCTCCATGGGGTGCTCCAGTGTAATTCTTGCATAAGAAAGACGGTTCTCTCAGGATGTGCATTGACTATCCTCAGTTAAAAAAAGTCACAATCAAGAATAAATATTATATCCCTAGGATTAATGACTTGTTCGACCAACTTCAGGGTGCTAGTTGCTTTTCTAAGATATACCTCAGATTCAGCTATCATCAGCTCAGAGTCAGAGATAGTGACATCCCGAAGACATCCTTCAGGACTCGGTATGGCACTATGGATTTGTAGTTATGTCTTTTGGACTAACAAATGCTCCTGCAGCTTTCATGGACTTAATGAACAAGGTGTTCAAATAGTATTTGGACTTGTTCATCATCGTCCTTATTAATGATATCCTCGTTTATTCTCAAAATCAGGAAGAGCATGCTACTCATATGAGAGTTGTTTTGCAAACCCTCAAAGATCACAAACTATTCACTAAGTTTGGCAAATGTGAATTCTGGTTATAGTCAGTTGCTTTCCTTGGTCATGTGGTATCCAGTGAAGGGATCCGAGTAGATTCTCAGAAGATTGAGGTAGTAAAGCACTGGCCTAGACCTACCTCTCCTATTGATATCAAAAGTTTCTTGGGTTTGGCCGATTACAACCAGAGGTTTGTTAAAGGATTTTCATCCATAGCTGCCCCATTGACCAAGTTGACTCAGAAAAAAGGTCAAGTTTCAGTGGTCAGATGAGTGTGAGAAAAGCTTCTTAGAATTGAAAACCATGTTGACTACAGCTCCTGTCTTGACTCTACCAGAGGGTTCAGATGGTTATGTGGTTTATTGTGATGCATTCAGGGTCGGCCTAGGTTGTATGTTGATGCAGTAGGGTAAAGTCATAGCTAATGCTTTCAGGCAGCTTAAGGTCCATGAGAAGAACTACCCGACTTATGACCTCGAACTTGCAGCCATCGTATTTTCCCTAGAGATTTGGAGACACTACTTGTATTGTGTTCATGGTGATGTGTTCACAGATCATAAGAGCCTCTAATATGTGTTCACCCAGAAAAAGTTGAATCTTTGTCAGAGGAGATGGCTTAAATTCCTCAAAGACTATGACATAAATGTGCTCTACCATTAAGGTAAGGCCAATGTAGTAGTTGATGCCCTCAGCAGACTATCCATGGGTATTGTGGCACATGTTGAGGAAGAGAAGAAAGAATTAGCAAAAGATGTTCACCAACTTGCTCGCTTAAGAGTTTGCCTTATGGACACGTCAGATGGTGGTGTGATAGTCCAGAATAGATCAGAATCTTCATTGGTAGCGGAGGTTAAGGAGAAACAAGATAGTGATCCTATATTGCTTCAGCTGAAAGGTGTAGTTCATCAGCAGAGAATTGAGGTTTTCTCCTAAGGGGGAGATGGTGTGCTTCGTTACCAGGGTTGCTTGTATGTCCCTAATATGGGTAAGTTGAGGCAGCAGATCCTTATAGAAGCTCATAATTCCAGATATTCTATTCATCCCGGTGCCACTAAGATGTACCGTGATCTATGGGAAGTCTATTGGTGGAACAACATGAAGAAGAACATCACATATTTTGTGGCTAAGTGTTCCAACTGTCAGCAAGTTAAAATAGAACACCAGAAACCAGGAGGTGTGACTCAAGAGATTAGCATTCCTACTTGGAAGTGGGAAATGGTAAACATGGATTTCATTACGGGTTTACCTCATATTCGTTGACAGCATGACTCCATTTGGGTGATAGTGGATAGAGTCACTAAGTCGGCTCACTTCTTGGCAGTCAAGACTACAGATTCAGTGGAGAACTACGACAGACTCTACATCAATGAAATAGTCAGGTTGCATGGGGTTCCTTTGTCTATCATTTCAGTTAGAGGTCCTCAATTTACCTCTCATTTTTGGAGATCGTTTCAAAAAGGTCTTGGAACTCAGGTAAATCTCAGTACAGAATTTCATCCACAAACGGATGGTCAGGCAGAGCGTACCATCAATACCTTAAAAGACATGTTGAGAGCTTGCGTAATCAATTTCAAGGGTAGTTGAGATGATCACCTACCTCTCATAGAGTTTGCCTGTAATAATAGTTTCCATTCCAGTATTCAGATGGCCCCTTATGATGAACTATATGGGAGTTGATGCAGATCTTCGGTTGGTTCGTTTGAAGTAGGTAAAGCAGCCCTGGTTGGGCCAGATTCGGTCATGAAGCTATGGAGAAAGTTTGGCTCATAAGAGATACACTAAAGACAGCTCAGAGTCGTCAGAAGTCCTATGCGGATGTGAGGAGAAGGGACTTAGAGTTTGAAATTGATGATTGGGTTTTCCTGAAAGTTTCACCCATAAAAGGGGTGATGAGATTTGGTAAGAAAGGGAAGCTCAGTCCCAGGAATGTAGGTCCTTACAGAATCCTGAAAAGGGTTGGTAGTGTGGCTTATGAGTTAGAGTTGCCAACAGAACTAGCAGCAGTTCACCTAGTCTTTCACATTTCCTTTTTGAAGAAGTGTGTGGGTGATCCGGCATCGATAGTACCTTTAGAAAGTGTGGTTGTGAAGGATAGCCTCACCTATGAAGAGATTCTAGTTAAGATTCTTGATCGTCAGGTTCGTAGGTTGAGAAATAAGGAAGTCGCTTCAGTGAAAGTTTTGTTAAGGAGTCAGTCCGTAGATAGAGCTACTTGGGAAGTAGAAGCAGCTATGAAGGCCAAGTATCCTCACCTTTTTCCCTCCGATTCAGTTTTACCTTGAGGTAATAGTTCCTCTCTAGTCTCTCAGTTTACTCTTGTGTAATTCAGTCTCAGTATCTTGTCCCCCCTAGTTATCCGTGCATTTCAGCATATTTGCATGTTCATGAAACTCAATTCAGTTAGACATCAAATTCTAGTACTCAGTTGGTAGGGATTGCAGCTCTCTCTCCAAATTTAGCTTGCTTAGTCTTCATTCGAGGACAAATGACCCCAAAGGGGAAATATAGTAACGCCTCGGACTTCGAGAAAAGGAATGACAAAGAGAAAAAGGCAAACCACAGAGGGGTCCACGGGCCGTGAAGAAGACCACGACCCGTCACCCTGCTTGTGGTTGCACACCCACTAAATGGTGAAACACCATGAACCACTAGACGGTTCGTGCAACTTCACACGAGCCATGGAGTGGCCCGTGAAGGGGACACAGAATCACCCGATCAACTATGAAGGACCAAGATCTCTTAAATAGCCTGTGGAACTTCACACGAGCCTGGAATGGCCCGTGAAAAAAGGAAGATTACTCCCAAGTGTCTGTGAAGAACCACGGTCACCTAAACGGTCCGTGGAGCTTCTCACGAGCCGTGAAGTGGTTCGTTAAAGAGGCTTGTCAGACTTTGAGTTTTAGGTCAACTTCAAAATATCATATATTTCATCACAAAATTCATTTGGTGGCCCATGACCTATCACATTAAAGGTCTTTGAGTTCTCTTTCCAACGCCACCAAGATTGCCCCGTTTGAAGTTTGGAGTAAAAAGTTGTGGTTGTTTTAGTGAAGCCCTTTAGACGGCCCGTGAAACCTGTCTTGAAGTTACTTCGTCACCTTTTAAGTTAGGGTCGTATTGGTCTTTTTCCCTATGCGTTGGGCACTTAAACTACATCATTTGATGCCTAAACTACGTCATTTTACTTAGTCTAAGCCTAGTACTCTAGTCAGAAGCTACCTAGAACCCTCATTCTACCAAAATCATCCAACTTAGAAAGAAAAGAAAGGGGCAACAGTTTCTTCCAAGAACAAGCAGAGGTGTTCTTCGAAGTTCAGCCCCAAAATCCAAAAGGTTTCTTCGTAGTTTTCATCACCAGGTATATGAGGTTTCACTAGTGGGTTCCTTTCACCCATTATGTCCCTAGAATTTAGTTAGCTTTTCAATTTCTCATAAATTGTCCAGACCTAGGATTTCTAAAACCTTGGAGATTCTTTGTGATTTCAGCTACTATAGTTTTCACGATCTAAATAGCATGTTTCTTGGAAATTTGCATAGTCCCATGTATAGAACTCAGAACCCTAGCTTGTATTCATTATCAGTGTTTCATGAATTATACTCTCTAGACAGATCAATCAGAAAATAATGCTTCAGAATTTGAATGGCATATCTTTCAGCATATTTATGTTGCATTCCTAGAGAGCATGTCAGTATTTTGAGCTACTCAGTATATATCAATTGCATTTTAGCTTTTCCTATTTAGTTAGGAGTTGACTTAGCACCGAGTTGGACTAGGGTTCAACATACCCTTAAAGTCCAAAAACTATGTGCCAACGTAGGTTCAAAAGTCCCCTCTGTTGGGCATCAACTTTTTAGTGATCACGTCACAGTCATGCTTTTATATCCCTAGCAAGGTATATTGGGTCCTCTCGATGGGGCGTATACATCGGACTCCACATTTAGCTCACGTGATTTATGTCGATTAATAGTAGCTCCCAAAGGCATACTCTTATTGCATTGACCATGTTATTAGCATTTACTTCAGTATACAGTTCAGCATGTTATTTTAATGATTATTACTTGGCCATTGCATCTAGCCCAAGTTTCAGTTATACTTCAGTACAGTTGCTTTCCATGTTCAGTTTATATTGTTCAGCTTAGTATCTATATCTTGCATGCTCAGTGTATTCAAAGTACTGACACATACTTTTGCGCTGCATCATTTCATGATGTTGGTTCAGGCACTCAGCATCAAGACCACACTTAGCTCAACTTCTAGTCCGTACTCAGCAGCTTCAGTGGTGAGTCTTCATAGTTCGAGGATGGTAGACATGCTTTACTTTTCAGTTTCAATCTTGTTAGAGTTATCTGGGGGCATGTCCCAGCAACTCAAGTCAGTTAGAGGCTTTCAGACATAGATTAGATTCAGGTTGAGTCGTTGATGTTGTTTTCAGTCATCACTAAACTCCTCGTATATTTTATATACATTCAATTATGTTGGGCTTTTTCCCCATTTCAGACATTAAACTATTTTTAGCTTCCGCACAGTATTGTTTTAATTGAATTTATATAGATATGTCATGCCATGGGTTAGCTTGGGGTCACTCGTGACACTAAGCACCGTGTTGCACCTAGAGGGTACCCTCGGGGTGTGACATCTAGACCCAACTCCACTGAATCGAGTGAAAGCATGTGAGACTCATCTGGCACAAACTTCTGAAGCATGGAAACATGAAACACATGATGCACATTTGACAAGCTAGGTGGCAAGGCCAGCTTATAGGCCTCCTCTCCAACTCGTCAAAAAATCTTAAATGGGCCAATAAATCGAGGGCTAGCATCACACCTTTCATGGGTGACACTCAGAACCAAACATGATCCCCTTTCATGAACTCTAAGTCTCAACCACTCCTATCTGTATAACTCTTCTGTCGACTCAGGGCTGTCAATAGTCTACCCTAAATGCTACAGACCTGCTACATGGCATCTCTAAGCAAATCTATATCTAATGCATACATCTTAGCTGAATTGAACCAACCAATCAGGGATCTACACCGCCTACCACACAACGCCTCAAATGGGGTCATCTGAATACTAGAGTGATAACTGTTGTTGTAGGCAAACTCCACTAAAGACAAGTGTTGATCCCAACGAGCACCAAAGTCAATCACACATGCGCGAAGCATGTTCTCCAACACCTGAATCGTCCGCTCGAACTGCCAATCCTTCTGAGGGTAAAAATCCATACGCATATCAAACCAAGTGCCCAGACCATGATGTAGGGCCTTTTAGAAGTGTGAAGAGAATAATGAACCCTGATCGAAGACAATAGAAGCAGGCAACCCATGAAGTCAGGCTGTATGGCTAATGTAGAGCTGAGCTAAGTTCTCCGTTGTGTACTTCACCTGAAACGGGGTGAACTTGGTCAACCTGTCAACAACTACCTAAATAGAATCATAACCGCCTACAGTGGTATTTAAGCCTACCACAAAGTCCATGGTAATACGTTCCCACTTCCAAGCAGGAATGGGCGTCTTCTGAGACACACCTCCAGATCGATGATGCTCATACTTGACCTATTGGCAAGTCAAACACCTAGACATAAACTCTAAAATATCTCTCTTCATACCACACCACTAGTAATGCAAACCCAGATCAAGATATATCTTGGCCACCTCGGATGAGTAGAATATCGAGAACAGTGAGCCTCCTCTAGAATCAACCTAACCAACTCACCCACCTTGGGCACACAAATCCTACCTTCTATCCTCAACAGCCCGTCAGAATCAAGTGTAGCCTCCTTGGCTTTGCCCCTCTACACCTTTTCGGGAATAAGAGATAACTTCTCATCATCAAACTATCGCTAGTGGATCTACTCCACCAAAGAAGATCGGGCCTCAATAAAAGCAATCATACCACTACTCTCCTCTGAAATCTGCAACCAGACAAGATTGTTGGCTAACCTTTGAACATCTCTAGCCAACGGTCACTCCTCAACTCTGCGCGGCAAGACTCCCCATGCTAGGATTTTTCTTATTCAAAGCATCAGCCACCACATTGGCCATCCCTGGTTGATATAAAATATAAAATGGTCATGTCGTAGTCCTTCAGCAACTCAAGTCATCTACGCTACCTCAAGTTCAAATCCCTCTGACTAAACATGTACTGAAGACTCCGATGATCGATGAAGACCTCATAGTGTACCCCATAGAAATAGTGATGCCATAACTTAAGCACAAAGATCACAACCACTAACTCCAAATCATGAGTAAGGTAATTCTTATCATAGGTATTCAACTACCTAGAAGCATAAGCAATTACCTTTCCCTTCTGATTCAAGACGCCACCCAAAACAACTCCAGAAATCATCACAATAAAATGTAAAGTCAACACCCTCCTCAGGTAGAGTCAACACAGGGCCGAAGTAAATAAAGTCTTGAGCTTTTGAAAGCTCTCCTCACACTCTTCGGACCACTAAAAACCCACACTCTGTCGACTCAATCTGGTCAACGGAGCTGTAATGGTAGAGAAACTCTTAACAAACCATCATTAATAGCCTGCCAATCCAATTAAACAACAAACTTTGTAGGAGAAGTAGGTTGCATATAGCCTCTAACCACCTCAATCTTGCCAGATCTACTCTAATAACCTCCTTGGACACCATGTGTCCCAAGAATGCCACAAAATTAAGCCAGAACTCACACTTTGAGAACTTGGCATACAACTTCTCTTACCTCAACCTCTGAAGTACAATTCGAAAGTGTCGTACATGAACCTCCTCAGTCCTGGAGTACACCAAAATATCATCGATGAAGATGATAACATCTAAATATACTTTTTAAAAAGAAATATAAGCAGTCATTTACAATAGATTTATCAAACTATGAGTCGGAGTCAATCCAACAGAGAATATGAAAGAATATTGTCAATAACAAAATTGAACTTAATAGTAGTTATTTAAAAGGGGGGATTTGAATTGAGAAAAATAAAAAGAATATCAATAGCTTAGAACTAAATATTTATTTCTATTTAGATTATTAGAAATAACTAAGAATGTGTTCCCATGATTTCATAACATAGCAAGAATATTGTACTAGTGGTCTATTTCAATTTTTAGCATGCAAGATCGGTAAGTAAGATATCTCCTAAGTGGTTGGTCGCTCAAATAGGGAATTTCACCACACCACTTGGTTGTTCTACGGGTGTGTCCTTTACTAACCCTTACCCTTGACACCTGATTAGCTATCACAGAGGTGGTTCAAGCTGTTAGATGAAGGTTGAAGTTGTTAAATCTTCGTTGTTTAATCTCTTTTCTCATTCGTTACGTCCTTGGTTGGACAAGTAGGAATAAGGTGAGTTCTAATATTACGCACCATTAAAAAGCAATCAAAGTGAAGAGATCAACAATACATGCATAAAAATCATTCAAGAATCACTTTTTACATTAACTTACTTTGATAATTCATCGTGGTTCCCACAACCCTAGTTATGAAATTGGCAAAGGGCCAAATATACCCCAGTACTATAGGAAATAGTTTAAATATACCCCTAGTTATACTTTTGGGCTAAACATACCCCTCCCGTTATACTTTCAGGCTAAATATACCCTTATTACTAATAGAGGACACATGGACGGCTAAGATTAAATGAACCATTCAATTTAAAATAAATCAAATTCTGCAAGCATTAAAGCTCATCTCAAAAAAATCTAACTCGGAATACCATCACTTTGATTGATACAAATAATTAAGGTATTTAATAGATGACAATGTCAAGTACTCTTCCCATTCATTATGCAAGATATAGAATAAAACAACAAACTTCTAACCTCCTAACCTCAAAGACGGACTCTATTCATCAAATTAGGTTTGCTCACCTTTTCCATCAAAGAAAGCTAAAAAAAATCACATATCTATCATGAAACAAGTACCCTGACAAGAAGAAACAGTACACACACTCAATTTAGAGAATCGAATATAAATTAAGGACTAAGCATCAAAGAACAACTCTCTCACTCACAAAAGAATTCACATGTATGCACAAAGAACCATAGGCTTGTCTATTATGTACATCTCCACTAATTAAGAAAGCTTGAATATAATCAAATAAGACTTTAACGGTTGTAATATTGTCTAGGAGACAGGTAGGAAACTATGTAATAGTGACTTAAAACTTCCCTAAGCACTTTGAGTTTTATTTTTATTTTTCATCATCCATTATTTTCATCACTTTTTTCAGCTCTCTCTTCAATTATTTTCACATGTAATTCTCATCATATCGAGAATGCTTCAATCATTTTTTTTCAAGAATTTATTTTTCATGTCACACTATTTCTAAGAGGGTCTTCTCATCACAAGTAACTATCATTGGTCACCTTTTTTTTACTCAACCATCCCTTTTCTTCAAATTCAATAATTTTATCACAATTTATGCTACAGTGCTTAAGGAAGCAGGGTGCAAAAATTAGGGATTCAGAAAATAAAGGATCAAGATAACCTTTCTAAGCCTCTAAATTATGATTTCTATCAATTGTGAGAAAAGTTTTTACAAATCATTGACACTTTATCTTAAAAGCATCCCTTAGTCATAAATCATTCTTTTATAAGACATGCATTAATCCTTAATCAAATTCATCATCATAATTTATAAGGTCATAAGCATTGTTCATAATTCATGTTCATAAAGTAGACATAGGTATGGGTCCATTTGAAATTAATTGAAAATCATGTAATTGAATCAAATCATGCATAATAAGATTGAATATTAACAATTGAATCATAATAAATAGGACCCATGAAGATTTGCATAAAACCCTAATAGAATTGGGAAAAATCAATTTAGGAGGTTGAGATTCTTTTGGGACCCAATGAATGGAAGGAATTCATTGGTGCAATCCCACATACCTTGATAGCCAAATCCCTAAGAATGCAAAGAGAAGGAGACCTTGAAGCTTGAAACTCTAACTTCCACCTTGAGAGCTCAGGAGAGAATTTGGAGAAGAAAACTTGGGGAATTTGGGAGAGTTGAGTGAATGAGAGAAATTAGGCTATCTTTTAAGAGTAAAAACGGTTATAGGGATAGTTAAAGGGTCAAAATGATATAGTTTAGGGGTCACATGGGTAGGAAAAGATCAAAACACCCTTAATAAAAAGTATGCCGAAAGACCCTACCATCCTGACCTACGGTCTGTAAGAGTTCCTACGGACCGTACTTGTCAATCATGGAACCAACTACTGTAACCATCAATCTTGGAAAATTTCCGCGAATCATTTCTACAAGTCGTCCACACTCCTACGACCCGTAGATCTCATTCATAGAACTTTAAGTCTATTAATTTCGCCAACACTTGTTCACTCTTGCAGATCATTCCTACGGCCCATCATTCCTTCTACGACTCATCCTGTGCAATCGTAAGTCAATTATCAGAGACTTGATATTACCTAAAAAATCAACTGAACCCTACAATTTCATTCCTACGTCCTGTAGGACTTCCTACGATCCGTAGGTAGGACTCATAGTCCTACTGCATCAGTGCAAAAATGCAAACTTTTCCTTTCCAACACGACTTCTAATTTCTGAAGTGTTACTGTATCTCCCCCTTGGGAACATTCATCCTCGAATGGGACTCAAGCAAGGATAAATAGATTAGGGAGAGAGAATATCAACCCAACATGATTGCAAATCATCAAAATGCACAAAATCAAGGAGCAATCAACTCCAAGCTAAAGCATCAGTTTAAAACAATCTTTCATAAAAGATGCATGCATATGAAAACATGAGAAAAGCTAAAGCGCATGAATCTGAAATAATGAACCCTAAGGAACTTAATACCTCAAGCTAGAATAGGAGTGGAGGGAAAGAGAAGAGGATACTTGGACATCATATCGGCTTTGGCTTCCCAAGTAGCACCCTCAACTTGTTGTTCCTCCAACGGACTATTATGGAAGCAACCTATTTATTTCTCAACTTCCGAACTTGACGGTCTAAAATCTCAATCGAAACCTCTTCATATAAAAACTTTCCTTAACTTCGAGACTTTTCAATGGCACTATAGACGTCGGATCTCCACCAAACTTCTTCAACAAAGAGACACAAAAAATCGGATGTACCGATGCTAAGTAGGTAGGTAACTCTAATTCATAAGCAACCTTTCCAATACGCCTCAAAATATGATATGGGCCCACATACCAAGGACTAAGCTTCCCTTTCTTCTCGAATCTCATCACACCTTCATGGGTGAGATTTTCAAGTAGACCTAATCATCAATATCGAACTCAAGTCTCTTCTTCTAACATCGGCATAAGACTTTTGTCGACTTTGAGCCATTTTCAACCTTTCTCAAATAAGTTGAACCTTTCCCATAGCTTCATGCACTAACTCGGGTCCTATCAAAATGACCTCACCAACTTCAAACCAACCAATAGGGGACCTATATCTCCTACCGTAAAGAGCCTTAAATGGTGCCATTCCAATACAAGAGTGATAGTTGTTATTATAAGCAAACTCAATCAAAGGAAAAATGAACATCCAATTACCCTTGAAGTCAATCACACAAACTCTCAACATATCTTCCAAAGTATGAATAGTACGCTCTGCTTGTCCATCGGTCTGTAGATGAAAAGTGGTGCTAAGCATCACTTGAGTACAAAGACCTTTCTGAGATGACCTCCAAAACTTAGATGTAAACTGAGGACCATGATCGGAGATAATGGATAAGGGTACTCCATGCAACCTTATCATTTCCTGAATATAAAGCTTGGCATAATCTTTGAATGTAAATGAAGTCTTCACGGGAAGAGAATGAGCCGAGTTAGTCATTCGGTCCACAATAACCCAAATCAAGTCAAACTGATGATGACTACGAGGTAAACCCATAATGAAGTCCATATTCAAATATTCCCACTTCCAAGTAGGAATGCTAATGTCGTGAGCAACACCGTCGAGTTTCTAATGCTTAACTTTCAGTGATTGACAATTGGGACATTTAGCCATAAATTCCACCATATCCTTCTTCATCCTATTCCACCAATAGACCTCTCACAAATCTCGATACATCTTGGTGGCTCTCGAGTAAATAGAATACTGAGAACTGTATGCTTCTGCCAAAATCTGGTCTTTCAACTTATCGATATTCAGAACACATAATTGACCTTGGTAATGAAGGATACCATCTCCCCCTTGGGAGAAAGCCTCAATGGCTTTTTCTGAAGCCGACTTCTTCAAATCAACCAAAATCATATCAAGATCTTGCTTATCTTTCACATCCGAAATAAGAGATGATTCTGAACCATTTTTGGCAATCACACCACCTTTCTCAAAATCAACCAAACGAATACCCGATCAGGCTAACCTATGAACATCACGAACTAGCTCTTTCTTACCATCCTCAACATGAGAAATACTCCCCATCGATAGTTGACTAAGAGTGTCGGCCACCACATTCGCTTTATCTGAATGGTAAAGGACATTCATGTAGTAATTTTTCAATAACTCCAGCCATCTTCTTTGGCGAATATTCAAGTCCTTTTGAGTGAACACATACTTCAAGCTCTTGTGGTAGGTAAACACATCCACGTGTACACCATATAGGTAATGTCTCCAAATCTTTAAAGCACACATTATTGTCGCTAACTCTAAATCATGAGTCGAATAAATCTTTTCATGCACCTTCAATTTCCTTGAAGCATAAGCAATGACTTTCCCATTTTGCATCAAAACACAACCATGACCAATCCGAAAATCACACAAAAATCCACGAAACCATCTGACCCTTTTGGTAATGTCAAAACTAGGGTGAAGTGAGTCTATCCTTCAACTCTTGGAAACTCTTCTCACAAGCTTCCGACCATAGGAATTTCACCTTCTTTTGATTCAACGCATCAAAGGTGAATCAATAGAAGAAAATCCTTCCATAAACCTTCTATAATAACTTACCAAACCCAAGAAACTCCGAATATCCAAAGCGGACACAGGTCTAGGTCAATTCTTAACTGCCTTGGTCTTCTTAGGATTAACTTGAATACCATTAATAGAGACAATATGGCCAAGGAAAGCAACAGACCTCACCCAAAATTCACACTTGCTAGACTTACCATACAATTTCTAATCCTTAAGGATTTGCATCACAATCCTTAAATGCTCAATATGCTCATCCCACTCCATGAGTAAATCAAAATATCATTAATAAATACAATTACGAACATGTCAAGATATTGTGTGTAAACCCTATTCAGTAAGTCCATGAACTCCATTAGAGCGTTGGTCAAACCAAATGACATCACAATAAACTCATAGTGACCTTACCAAGTTTGAAAAGTCATCTCTGGAATTTCACTTTCCTTTACCGTCAATTGGTGATAACCCGACCGAAGGTCAATCTTAGAGAAGAAACTCACACCTTGGAGTTTATCAAAAAAATCATCAATTCTTAGAATAGGATGCGTATTCTTTATGGTAACCTTATTCAATTACCAATAGTTAATGCACATACAAAGTGAACCATCTTTCTTTCAAACAAATAACACCGAGCACCCCATGGTGAGTTAGTCGGTCTAATGAAACCCATATCCAATAAGTCTTTCAATTAATCCTTTAATTCCTTAAGTTCTGTCAGGGCCATGCGATATGGAGGAATAGAGATAGGCTGCATATCTGGGAGAAGGTCAATATCAAAGTCTATTTCCTTTTCGGGAGGAATACCAGGAAGATCATTGAGAAACACTATTGAAAACTCATTCCTAATTGAAACTGACTCAAGAGTAGGGGTTTCGTAATCTGTATTCCTAACTCAAACAAGATGATAAATGCAACCCTTATAAACTATTTTCCTAGACTTTAGGTAAGATATGAACTGATCCTTAGGAGTAGAATTTTGCCTTTTCAATTCTAAGATAGGTTCGTTCAGAATCCAAAATGTGACCAATCGAGTCATACAATCTATGGAAGCATAACAAGTGTGAAGTCAATCCATCCCAAGAATAACATCAAAATCCATCATATCAAGCTCTATCAAATCAACATGGGTGACTCTATGTTAGACAGAAATAGGGCAATTTCTATAAACTCTTTTAGCAATAATGGAGCCACCAACGGGTGTAGAGACTTAAAAAGGTTCTAAAAGAGTATCAAAACAGACACCAAATCTCATAGCCACATAAGGAGTAACAAATGACAAAGTAGCAGCTGGATCAAGGAAAGCATACACATCATAAAGAAAGACTTTCAACATACCGATCACTACATCCGAAGAACCCTTATGATCCTATCGAGTCTGAAGAGCATAGAACCTATTCTGACGATGTGCACCCGAACCAGAACCACTAGGTTGAGCTTGCCTACATTCCTTTCCCTTAATAGCTTGTAACAGAAAATCCCTCATCTTGTGTCCATTGTTCCCACAACCATAGCAAACATCCATATCGGCTAAGCACTTTCCCGGATGACTCTCGTCACACTTTTGGCAAGCGGGAATAAAAGATCCATTACCACCACCTCTTTGAGGCTTAGGATTAGACACCCTATCTTTGGTGAAATTCAGAGCCGAAACATTAGAAGAACCTTGACTAGAGAACTTTTGCCCAAAGGACAACTATGTCCACCGGACCTAGAATGAGAAAAGTCACCATCATCTGTCCTTGCCCTCTTAGACTCTCTAGATTTTTCCTTTAGCTTTTGCTCTTCTATTTGTTGGGCATATATCATCAAATGAGAGATATTCATCTCCTTAATCAACATGGTGGTACAACATTCTTTGACCACCATTTTTGACACACCTGATACAAACTTGGTCATCCTTTCCCTAGAGTCAGCAACCATAGTTGAAGCATACTTTAACAATTGAGTAAACTTCAATGCATACTCCTTCATGCTCATATTCCCTTGATTGAGATTAATGAACTCAAGCATCGTTGTCTCTCCCATCTCAAGGGGAAAGGAACGATCAAGAAAAGCTCCTTCAAATTTCTCCTAATCGAGAGAACCTGCATCAATTTCCGTCTCTTTCTTTCATTGATTGAACTACACTTGAGCAACACCCTTAAGTTGATAAGCTACCAATTCCGCCTTTCCACTGGTGACACTCCCATAATTTCCACTATCTTATAAATCTCATCAACAAACTCTAAAGGATCCTCATGAACCTTGAAACCAAAGACCTCCGGGGGATTCATCCTAGTGAAGTCCCTCATTTTTGTCGCTGCCATACCCATAATTGGGTTCATGGGATCAATGGCCTCTCTATTAGCTTGGGCGGTCATAGCTTGAGGCAACACTTGGAAAGTGGCTCAGAATTTGGCATGAGTCACTTTCTTGGCCAAAGGATAGATCTATACTTAAGGAACCTCGAGCTCCACATTCCTTCTCATGTTAGCTCTTTGAGGAGGCATATCCTGAAAAACATCAGACAAAAGTTAGAAGAAAGACCCTTATAGAGATGAACTCTATGGCACGACTTTAGAGTAGTGAAATATGTGAAGTTTCCTAAATGCTTTGTAGCCTCCTATTCATAAATGTGGCACGCTTCACATACATGAACAAGAGTTTACTCGATGCGGCTTGTCAGACATCCTAGGACCTTTTCTAAAACTTGATGCTCTGAATACCAGGTTTGTAATGATCCAAAATACATCCTAGGTGTGACATGATGAATAGGATCCCGAGAGACCCTAAATAATCCACTTGACATAAGCATGGCGTAATAAAATGCAATTCAAGAGATATAATCAATATAAGTCTCAAATCATAAGATGAAATAAACGATACTAACATAGTACAGAAGAAATATGCAGAATACTACTAAGTCTGACATAAGTCTTTCTAACATCATAAGAGTCGTTGGGATGTGACTCATACACCACGTACAAGTCTAAAACTAAAAATGATATCAAAATAGTAAAGCATCAATGGTCTTGTCCTCGAATCAGAAGGACACAACAATCCTAGTGATAAACAACTGAGAAATTCCAATACTAACCACATCTGGGAGGAGGATTGTCAGACCCTATATTATTAGGAATATAGGCATAAGTATGCATTAGTACTATGAATGTACTAAGTATGGGAAATGCATAATATGTAGACATGATAATATGAGGAACTTTGAACATGATATGCATGACAAAGTAAAATATAGTAAGAACCTTTGGAGAAAAATTATGAGTCATAAAAAAGGTCAATGCATACTTAAAAATCATAAGAAAAGCTTTCATAAAACCTTTGACGAACACATAGTTCATTTGTCGGATATTTATCGTTAACCGATATTAAGACCATGTGAGCTATAACATGGAATTCAGTTTGACCCTCACACCAAAAAGTGAAATCTACTTGCCATGGTAGACTTTGTCATATTCATTATTGCTAGCGTGGATCCACTAGCTAGGTCACTAAAGACAATTCTACATAGGTACGTAGTTTGGGACTAGGGAATTACTACTAAAGACCAAACCTCTAATAACAGTAAAGCCTTCATTCCAAAGTCCTATCGGTGCTAAGTAAATCCCAATGAAAAATACATAATCATAATCATATCCAAAATACTTGGAAAGGCACCAATTCAAGACTACCAATCCCATCATAAATTCATAATAGAATAGTTCCTTTCAAACCATGATTTAATAAACTTTTATATTAGACACTTACCTTTCTAAGCATCTAAAACTTGATCCTTTTCAATTGTGAAAAAAACTTTACAAATCATTGAAACTTTATCTTAAGAGCATCTCTTAGTGGTAAATCATTATTTTCATAAAATATACATGAATTCTTAATCAAATTCATGATCATAATTTATAAGTTCATAAGCATTGTTCATAATTCATGTTCATAAAGTTGGCATAGGCATGGGTCCATATGAAATCAATTGAAAAACATGTAATTAAATCAAATCATGCATAATAAGATTGAATGTAAACAATTGAATCATAATAATAGGACCATAAAGATTTGCATAAAACCCTAATAGAATTGGGGAAAGTCAATTTAGGAGATTGAGATTCTTTTGGGACACAATGGATAGAAGGAATCTATTGGTGAACTCCCATATAACTTGATAGTCAAAAACATAAGAATGCAATGAGAATGAGACCTTGAAGTTTGAAACCCTAACTTCCACCTTGAGAGCTCTTGAGAGAATTTGGAGAAGAAGACTTGGGAAATTTGAGAGAGTTGAGAGAATGAGAGAAATTAGGCTAAGTTTTAAGAGTAAACACGGTTATAGGGGTAGTTATAAGGTAAAAACGATATAGTTTAGGGGTCACATGGGTGGGAAAATACCAAAGCACCTGTAACTAAAAGTCTACTGGAAGACCCTATGGTTCTGACCTACGGTAAGAGTTTCTACGGACTGTACAGGTCAATCGTGGAACAAACTACTGGAACCATAAATCTTGGACAATTTCCACGAATCATTTCTACGAGTCGTCCACACTCCTAAGACCCATAGGTCTTATTCATAGAATCTTAGGTCTCATAATTTCACCAGCACTAGTGTAATACATTGGAAGTTGGAAAGTCAAAAAGAAAAGGATAATGCTGAAAATCTGTCTGAGACTAGTTTTTCAAGTCCAACTTACGGACCGTAGGAAGTCCTACAGACCATAGGAAGGAAACCGTAGAACCAGTGTAGAGTATTTGAAAAATCATGTTTTAGTACCTCAATAGACGATTCTCCAGGATTGCCCGTCAATCCTTTTACGAGCCATAGTTTTTGTCACATAGGTAAGTCCTAGACTTAGTGAAATTTTGAGGGTTAAGTTGGTTTCTACGGTTGATGTCTACAGACCATAGGAAGACCTACGAGTTGTAGATAGATTCCGTCAAAGTTTGTCCAAAACCAAAAGTTTCTACACTTTTCTACGGTTGAGGTCCAAAATGTAGAAAGGGGCCGACAATTATTTTAAGGGGCTTTTTGGTCATTTCCCTAAGTGATTAATGTCTAAACTAGTTTCTTTTGGTCCTAATACTAAGCCCTATATAAATCTTTTAATCCTAAAAACTACCCATTCTAAATCATTCCCCTAAATCCCTAAATTCTCTCCAAGTTCATCACCTTCATATTCCCTCAAAATTCAAGGAAAAGCAAATTAGGGTTTCAAGCATTAAGGTCTCAAATTCACTATAGCAATTGGGCTTTGAACTTTAAGGTATGTTAGTATTCACCTATGGAGTCCTTTCCTCCATAGGGTTCCTAAATTCTTCAAGTTTTATAAGTTAGATTCTTAAATCAAAGTTAGGGTTTTATTCAATCCTTATGGGTTCTTTTTAATTGTGATTCAATTGATTATTTTCTATCTTTTTATGCATGAATTGAAGTAAGTATATGTTTTTAAGTTAAATTCATATGAACCCATGCATGATCCATAATTTTTAGCCTATGATCATATGATGAAGATTTTTGTGCTATGAAAGATGAATTTATGAAGATATGCACGTCCTTTTTTATGAAATTGATATAAATGATTTAAGGTTGCTTTGAGAGTAAAGCATCAATGTTGTTGTTGTTGTTGTTGTGAAAGGTGTTTTCACATACTACTAAGAACATGATTGTGAAAGGGTTTTCTCACAAAATGATTCATATGGTTGAAAGGTTTTCTCACCTAAGTTGAATCAAGATTAAGGAGATATTCTAAATGAACTTTAGATTGGATTGGTTGCTTAATTGTGCCTTTCCATGGATGATGAAATTAATAAGGTTAATCACTATTCTGTGGGTTTTTTTCTTGGCACCAAGAGGATATTGAGGTGGAGGCTCTCCCTTTAGTAGAGGTTGGGTTTCTACTAGTAATCTCCTTATCCCATAACTATGTGCCACCATAGAATGATTGTCTTTGATAGACATTAGCTAGTTGATCCACTTTAACTCAGACGCATGGTTCTTACCTTGGCAAGTAAGGATATCTCTTTTCGGTGTGGAATAGACATGGAATTCCATGTTATAGTTCACATGTTCTATGTCAGTTACATGGTAAACTTCCCACAATAATAAACTAAGGTTACTTCTAAAGTATCTCACAAGTGTTTTAAAGTTGTTGTAATACCCTCCAGGTCATTTATGTGTTAATGCCTTCTTTCTGTCGTTTAGAGCATTCCTGTAGCGACCCCGAGTCATTTATAACTTGCTGGCACTGACGATTTGGTCGCCTGGTCGTTCGTTTGGGTTTTATGCCCATTTTTCTATTTTGGAGCTTTTGAACCTTGAAAAGTTGACTTCGGTCATAACTTTAGGTAAACGACCTCAGATGAGAATTTTGACAGTTCCATCAGCTCCGAAAAGGACAAATTAGGCAAGAAGCATGATTCGCATGAGTCCCGGGGTTTCCGGTGTGAATTTGGGGCCGATTAGCTCTTTAGCCTTTGAAAATTGGCCTAAGGTTGACTTTGGTCAACTTTCTTGGAAAACGCACTCGGATGAAAATTTCGACTGCGCGTTTAGTTCCAGAATGTCGATTTTGGTCTAGAACGACCTTTCAAGAATTATCGGGAGCTTCCGATCAAAATCCGAGACCCTTGGTAGAATTTGGCTAAAATGGCATAATGGGTTTGGGACCACTTTTTGTCGAAATGACCTCGAATGGAAATTTTGACTTCGCCATTGAGTCTGAAATGTTTAATTTAGTGGGGTAGCATATCTGGTTTATTTTTATCGGGTCCCGAACGAATTCCGAGGGTCCGTTCGGAGACTTTAAAAAAATAGCTAAAATCTAGTTGCTGGTGCAGACCTTTAGCGACCAGAAATTGGACATTTAGTGACAAGAAATGGTCTTTAGCGGCGAGGTTTGGGTTTTATAACCCAGAAATTTCAGCTCTCACCCTCATTTTCAAATGCCGATTTCTCCCTCATCCGAGCGCTGATTTGAGTGATTCAAAGTCCTGTATGATCGTGGAGATTGTGGCTAGGCAGTGGAGTGATCGGAATGTGTTGGTGAACCCTAGTTTGTGGTGAAATGCAGCTCGAAGCTGCTGCCATCAACTTATGATTTCTTCTTCATTTTAAATTTTGATATCTCGAGTTCTAGAGCTCCTTTTTTGGTGATTCAAAGTCCCTAGTGTTCGGGTTTTCTTTGGATTTGTATATTTGAGGCTGGGGTTCGATGGGTGCACCTCGTTCTACGTGAAATTGGAGGTAAACCCCTTATTTTGCCTATTTTTGTTAGCTTTAGATTTGTTATTGTTTGGTTGATTGGGAGCAGATCCGACCCCTATTTGATAAACTAGTTTAGGATTAGTGTTGGGAGAAGAATTTGGGACCTTTTGACTGAGTCAATTCCGGGAAATCCAGAGCGGGTCCCACTTTGCCCGATTTTGACCCAAAAATTGGTCTGTCTCCAAATTTATTAATTTTGGTGTCTAAACGACTGCATTGACGCTGTGATTCTATTTTTGGTAGAGTGGCAGTAGTCTGAGGCCATTCGGTAGGGGAAATCTCCAATTGAGTGACTTGGAGCGCGCGAGATCGGCTTTTTGGTAGGTTACGGCTTCCCTTCTTTCTAGACTGAGCCTAATTGTGTAAATGCTGGTTGATATTTGTGAATCTGGGGTGGTTAGTTAGTATTGTTTCCCTTGTTCCCCAACTTCTTCAGTTTAGAGTAAACTGTTAGGTTGTTATGAGCTAGTATCATGGTGTATGTTGGGCTGTTAATTTGATTTGCTGATATGCATGTTGTGGGGTATCTGTTGGTGGTTATCTGATGTTGCATGAGTGAGTACGGGTGAATCTGGTTGATGATTGACTGATTATTGTGATTCTGCCTTAGAATAGGTTGTGATTTATTGACATAGTCTCATGTACCTCGTTGACTTGAGTATGTATCCAACATCGTTTCGGATGGACTAGATCCTTATAGACTGATATAGCAGACTTGGGTCAGATTATGAGCCTTAGTATAGGCATTTTCGTGGCTTTCGGACCTTCCGATTCTTTGCCCCTTATCGGTAGGATTTTTGGGATGCTGCCCGGAAGATACCGTGGTTGCACCGATTGTCGGCTGGATTTTGTTAGGCTGGGAGCCTTCGGTTGGTATATATGTGGGGGCAGCGGCCCGTGATTTTTAGTCTCTTAGTGTATTATTTTTGTGGCTTATCCAGTTCGTGACGGCTGGCTCCAATATGCGGCTGACGTTACTCTGTTATCACTCAGGATTTCCAGTGCTAGGATGACGGGGGTAGGCTACCCGCTCCGGTCCGCAGCTAGCGTTACACGATTGCAGCCCGCTATTTCCAGTGCAAGTCCGTGGAGCATAGGCTACTAGTCCCAGCTATGCGACCGACGTATCCGGTGGAACCAGTATTTCCAGCATTAGACTATCGAGTGTGGGTTGTTTGTGCCAGTCCGAGACTGAGGTTGCCCGGTTAGAGTCCAGCATTTCCAGCTCGTGAATGATGATTGAGCTGGGCTCTGATATTTATGACTGAGCTGGGCTCTGATATTTATGACTGAGCGGGGCTCTGATGGTAATGATTGGGCGAGGCCCTGGTGTTGTTCTTGAGTTGGTTATTCCTTCGTTTATGTAGAATAGCTATTCTGTATAACTGTCAGGCTTATGGGGGTCCGTTCAGGTTTTATTTAAACTTGCGTGCGTGTGCCCAGCGGGTTTTATGGGGGGCACAGCTGGGTTTATTTTAGTTATTTCTTTGTGCTTCCTTTCAGATTTTCCGTTTCCTATTCTGTTGACCTCTGTTTGTGCTGATTCTATCTTGTCCGCTTGTTTTTACCCTTCTTGCTCAGTCGACCTATGATGCCTACTGGGTACCTGTTGTTTTGGTACTCATGCTACACTCTGTATCTTTTTTCGTGTGCAGGTCCTTGCACCAGCTATCAGCGTTGATATCGACCCTGCAGCGGTCTGTTCAGGATACGAGGGTGAGCACTTGGCATTTTGGGATTACCAGTCTCCTTCTGTTTATATGTTTCGGCTTGTCTTTTGTTTTCGAGACAGTTGTTCCAATGGTCCACTTTCGGGACTTGTACTCTTTTTAGTAGTTTTGTACTTGTGACTTCCAGGTTTTGAGAGGTGTTGTATATATTATTTTGGTTCCGTTCCAGCTTTCGTGAGTGCTCTTATTGAAGGCTTCCGCTTGGCTATGGATTAGTTTCCACCCTTAGTCCAGTTATTGTTTAGTTCCGGGATAGGGTTTTGGCTGGCCTACTGGTGGGTTGGTAGGCGTCTTCATTACTTGAAAAATTGGGTCGTGACAAATTGGTATCAGAGCCCTAGGTTCGTTGGTCTCACTTGTACAGAACTAGCATCTAGTAGAGTCCTGCGGATCTCAGCGGAGACGTTCGTGACTATCTTCGGGAGGCTACAGGATGTCCTTAGGATATTGTCCTATCTTTGTATCTTTGTCGTGCGTTGGTGTCTAGTTGGTTTCTTGAAATCTCACTTGTGTCCTTCTGTCACAGGATGGCTCATACACGCAGTAGAGGTCGACCCCGAGGTCGAGGTGTGGCACCAGGCCAAGGTAGAGAAAGGACTCTGGAGCCGGAGCCTCAAGCAGAGCAGATTCCGCCTCATACGGTGGAGCCGGGACCAGCCCAGCCACCACTAGCTCAAGTTGTCGCCACAGATCTTCAGGGCATGCTTGCCCAGGTTTTAGCTACTATTGGTAGTATCCAGCAGCAGCCAGCTCCAGCGCCAGTTCCAGAGCCGATTCCAGTGCAGCAGGACCAGCCTGAAGTAGCGGCTCCAGAGGTTCATCAGCCGCCAGCCCCAGTTGTGGTTCAGTTAGACCCTTTGGACGGGGTTATGCCTCTACAAGAGCAGAAGATGCTCGGTGTGTTCCTTAGATTGTCACCGCCGAGATTCTCAAGGGCTGTGGGAGAGGATGCCCACGAGTTTCTGACTACTTGCCGGGAGACGTTGCATACCTTGGGATTAGTGGAGTCTAGAGGAGCCGACTTCATGGCCTACCAGTTAGACGGACCAGCTAGACAGTGGTGGCGCTCTTTCATTGAGACCAGGCCAGTTGGATCTCCACCAGTGTCGTGGGAGAAGTTTTCTGAGGCTTTTCTGGCCAAATTTATTCCACGGAGCGTCAGGGACCGACTCCGTGATGAGTTCTCGAGGTTGGAGCAGGGCTCATGACAGTATCTGAGTACGAGGCTAGATTTCTGGAGTTGTCTCGTCATGCCACCATGATTCTACCTACGGTGGAGGAGAGGGTCTGATGCTTTGTTAGGGGATTGAGGCTGCAGTTGAGGATTGAGTCACAATCTATGTTGTCAGCGGGCTGTTCTTTTCTTGATGTGGTAGACCATGCCCGCACCATTGAGCAGCTTCGTCGCGAGGCCCACGGGGGCAGCGGCAAGAGGGCTAGGTCAGATGATAGCTTCGATGGGACCCATCGTAGGTCGAGGGATACCCGGGATCGGGGTTATCAGAGGTTTCAGTCAGGGCTGTCTAGTCTGCCATATCAAGCAGCGTTGCAGACTTCAGAGGGTGATCAGCACCGTCAGAGTGGGTATAGTACCGGTCCGAGTCAGGGCCGAGGTGGGTTTCAGTCAGGTGCATCAGGTCAGGGTGGCCAACCTCCAGCGGTTAGCAGGTCTTCACAGGGTTGCTTCACTTGTGGGGAGCATTGTCATTGGGCCAGGGAGTGCCCTTCTTCTAGATCAGCTTTACCAGCTCCTCTGGCAGCGAGACCGATTTCAACGGTAGCACCTCCAGCTAGAGGAGGAGGTCAGCAGCAGGGTTCTCCGGGAGGTCCCAGGGGAGGCAGTTCAAGCGGTAGAGTGGACGCGAGAGGTAGAGGTGCCCAGGGCCACTATTATGCAGCTCTAGCTAGAGCAGAGGCCGAGGCGTCTGATGACGTGATCGCAGGTACGGTTCTCTTATGCCATCAGTCCGCTTCAGCTTTATTTGACCCAGGTTCTACCTATTCTTATGTGTTAGCTTATTGTGTTCCTCGATTGGGAGTGAGTCCTGAGCCCTTGTCTATGCCTTTGCGTGTTTCGACCCCAGTAAGGGATTCTTTAGTAGTGGATCAGGTTTGTAGATCCTGTGTGGTGACTATTCAGGGGAAGGACACTCTGGTCGATCTTATTGTGCTTTGTATAGTAGACTTTGATGTGATTCTAGGTATGAATTGGTTGTCCCCTTGTCGGGTTGTCTTGGACTGTTATGCCAAGACCGTGACTTTAGCAATTCCTGGTATCCCGCCGGTGGTGTGGCAGGGTTCTTGTAGTCGCACACAAGTTGGGGTGATTTCTTGTATGTGGGCTGGTGGACAGCGGATGTTTGGCATATTTGGCATACATTAGAGATGTGAGTAGGGAAGGCCCTACCGTCGACTCAGTACCTATCATCCGAGAGTTCACAGATGTGTTTCCCGCCGACCTTCCTAGACTACCCCCACATCGGGACATTGATTTTGCCATAGACTTGGAGCCGGGCACTAGTCCCATTTCTATCCCTCCTATCGTATGGCACCTGCAGAGCTCAGGGAGCTCAGTGATCAGCTTCAGGATCTCTAAAGTAGAGGGTTTATCCGACCTAGTGTGTCGCCTTGGGGTGCCCCAGTCCTGTTTGTGAGGAAGAAGGACGGCACCATGCGGATGTGCATCGATTACAGACAGCTGAATAATGTGACGGTGAAGAACCGTTATCCTATACCTCGTATAGATGACTTATTTGACCAGCTTCACGGTGCAGCAGTGTTTTCGAAGATTGACTTAAGGTCCGTATAGATGTTGGTTATCCTATGCCTCGTTATCCTATGCCTCGTATAGATGTTGGATTATCATAAATCCACATTATGTATGTCGGTTGTAAGAAATTCATCAACTAGTAAATAGTATATCTTTAACATTTAAACATCATTATGTTATATATATATATATATATATATATATATATATCAGTTATAATGCATTCTTAATTAGTCAGCTTTAGTCTAGATGTCAGTTCTTACTTTACATACTCATGTTTTAAATGCATTTTTCAGTAACTTAGTATAGTTTAATATTTTAGTGCAGGACATCAGTTTTCATTTAAAGATCTTATTTTTATGAATTTCAGTTCAGTGAAGAGTTTTGACAGATTATCTCATATGTCTCAGTTTTGATTCTCAGTCCCTTAGTTTTTATATGTGTATTACTCATGCTCAGTTTTGCATTTCTTTCAGCTGTTGTATAATTGTTGTTCTCGATCCCTACCTTACATACTAATATATTCTATGTGCTAATGCTACGTTGTGCTACATCATTTTATGATTTAGATTTCAGTGCTCTAATTCATATCTGCGGGAGGACATTCCACTAAGTTTCTCCACTTTCATCTTGTGGTGAGTCCTCCTCGCATTTAAAGGACTTCAATTATATATCATTCAATATATTTTTATTCAATTTAGTTATGTTAGCTTTCAAGTAGCCTAGGATTTTTTCCCAATAGACTTATTCAACTCAATTATTTTAGAGGTTTCATTAGACACACTCATGAGTCATAGACATTAGTAGTCTAAGTTATGTTTTAAACTTTTGCTCAAATATTTTTGTATTTTTTTATTTATAAAAAATTATTTCAGTATTCAATAGCTTAGCCCATTACAATAAAATTCAACTTTTGCATTATTTACTATTTTAATTATTTTATAGCATGATGATAAGAATTCGATCAGGACAACAATAATTACAAGTATTGATTTCAGTCAGGGTGTAAACTCGGATTGTGATGAGAATTTTGATAGTTTGGCATTAAGAATAATATTTCTCTCTCTAATTACACAGTTTTGTGAAGAGTGAAGAACAATTTTAAATTCTTTTCATCTTTAATTCTACGTAAGCAATTATATATTATGTTTTCATCATCTAGATTTTTTATTTATATTGCATTATTAGAAGATAAATATTCAAATGACATTCTAGACCCAATGTGAGTGTAGCATTCATTAGGTTTTCGTGATTGTATGATTTTTGGGTAATAAGGGCTATCAAACTATTTTTCTTTTTCTTTGTTGGTTGGTGATCATAAACATTAACCTATGTCATAATATTTTAGTTTTTCTTTAAAAATCGGATTAGGATTTGATTGAAATAGTGATCAAGAACTTGAGGCAACCCCCGTTTAATAGATTCTCTTAGGGGTAAGTTAAATTTATGTGACATAAATCAATCACTCTTATTTAAATAACTCTTATGCATTTGAAAAAAATCATTTTTAAATAAATTGTTCAACTTTTGAAAAAAATTAAGTGATGATGAAAGGATTGAATACATATCTAGATAATCCGAACTTATGTAACTTCATGAAAATCGACAACATTGCATTTTGTGGAGGGGGACATAACTTAATTAGTTGGTTAATCAATATAGTTTACAGAGAATTTAGTTACAACTATTTAAGTTATAAATTCACAATCAATATTCTCTACATTTATGAGATGAAAGTTAAATTGTGAGTCAAGTAATCATTCAAATTTTATCTTTTCTCGTCTATTCCTTATGAGGTTCGACCCGAATTTTGTAGGATAACAATATTTACTTACGAGAAAGCAATATCACTTGTTATATGTAATTTAGTGTGTATCATAACCCACTAAGACTAAACTGAAATTACCTTAAATCTGAACTAATATAAAATATCGCATGTCATTGTAAATTTATGTATTTTACTTTCGGAAAATTGTACGGAATAGCAAATATTTAAACCACATTAAATGTTATAGCTACTGTTTAGAGGAATTCTAATTCGCAGCTATAGTTTCGCCCAATCTTGATATTCGCCTGATTTGTATAATTCGCCTGATTTGTATAAATCTAGAATTTGTATAATTCGGTTCCTGATTGTATAAATCCAGAATTTTGTATATGCTTACCCTAACTATTTGTATATGATTTATGAAAAATTCATAATAAATTATCCTTTTTGTATATTGGCAAGCGAAATATACAAACGGAGTTCTGAAAAATTCCTAAATTCCTAAATACAAAATTTGTATATACTTACCTTATTTGTATATTCGCAAGCGAAATATAGAAACCGCAGCCTCCATAGCAAACGAAACTATAGCTATGGAGCGCAATTATCAAAACTATAGCTATAAAGCCTTATTATGTCTATTATGTTTGTTATTTCTAAAATTCTCTTTTCCTTTCTACTTGTTATAAATTTTTGTCTCACAAGTTATCTTAAATCTATGTGCAAATATTGTTTAGTTGACGGGTCGAAACAAAAAACATACAATTCACCCCTCTTGTACTTTGAGTAGGTAGATTTGGCAATGGGGCGGGAGCAGGGGCAGGGGCGGGGGAGGGGCAGGTTTAAGCTAATGCAGGGCAGGGCAAGTTTAAGCTAATGCGGGGTGGTTGCGGGGTGGGGTGGGTTGAAACAAATTATTTAAGCAATTAAGTGGGACGATGCGGGTTGCGGTTGGAAACATTTTTCTCTATGATCTTAGTCTAATCTCTCGGCTCTTTCAACTCACCTATCAGATTTAAGAGCAGAAGCTCTAAATAATTACGCTTTTGTCTCTTTCTCTAATTTAGAAATTGATTATTTAAGAGTAGTATGCTCTTAACAGTTTTAGCAAAATAACAAAACAAAGAAAAAATAGAGATAACATAAGTGGGGCGGGGGCGAGGCAGAGTGGGGCGGGGGCGAGGCAGAGTGGGGCTGATATTTACGGGGCGGGGCGGATTAAAAATATAAGAAAATGTTATGCGGGGCTGGGCGGAGCAGGTTAAAATCTTGCAGGTTAAGCTTCAATCCACCCTAACCCGCCTCATTGCCATCCCTATGAGTAGGAGTGACAATTTCAGTCTATATAAGGTGAAGGGAGTCCATTTAACTCATATTTACTTAAATGAATCACTCATATTTTCTAAATAGGTAAATATGAACTGATCTATTTTAAAAGCTAATACAAATTATATGAACAAAATAGGTAAAATATGAAAATCTATATAGACCCATAGATAACCCACTCATGATAAAAATCTTTAATTGCACTATATTAGGGGACTGGGTGAATGTGGGGGTGGGGTCAAACAATTAACTTCTTTTTTTTTGTTTGGAAATTTTGATTTTTTAAAGAAAAAAATTGGGGGTGGGGCTGGGGTACGAAGGTCTGGGTGGAGGCGGGGGTGAAACATAGCTAACTTTCTTTTTGAAATTAAAAAATTGTGGGGTGGGGTAGGGTGGAGGTAGAGGGGTGTCAAAAAAAAATTATGGATAGGGTTGGGTGGTGAAAAAAATTTAAGGATATTAAGTTTCTTTTACCAGAGGACTTCCAATGTTGCTTATAAACAATTTAAAATTTTTTTTGTTAGTTTATCTTTTTCCACTGTACCAAAAAAAGAAATCAAGATATTTATATGAATATATCTACCACGATGTGATCAAACACAAGATAGTTATAGAATTGATGGCACCATCCTAGAGAGTAATTGAGGATAGGTCCATAATAATACCATTACAACAAGAAATTATTAGTACCAGAATCCTGTAGCAAGTGCATACAACATAAAACATACATCCGAATGATGCAAAAGAATTGTCCCCAACTTGGTGGTTACAACTTATTTCACTCCACATTATGATAATGCCCAAAGCCAACAAACACCATTTAGGTACGAAACAAGTCCGTGTTTTGGTAAAGATAATGAGCTACTCACTTTATTTAAAAAGGAATAATCTGCTTTCATTTTTAGTCTGTTACAAAAAAAAAATGACCTTTTTTCTTTTTTAACAATACTTTAATTTCAAATTTTCACGTGGCATATTTACGGTCACAAGATTAAAAGGTGTTTTGGTATATTTCACATAACTTTAATTTTTTACCAGAGTATTGAAATGTCTTCTTTATTTTTTTAAACTCTAATTAAAGAATGAAATCTAAAAAAGTTGCTTAGTCCCATTCTTTATAATTGTCTTTCTCATACTGTGTAATCGAACTTCAAATCTAAATTATGTACTGTACTCAACAGGAAGTGTCACGACAACCTCCGATGTCTAACTGCAGTATTAATTTGAGAAAATCGTTTGACTTTTAACCTAGAGCAATTGATTTACCTATATCATGCCAATATAATCAAATTAGGTCATTCTTTTTAAACGGAGAGAGTTAATGTTTTTCTTGTTAAGCCTCATAGTGGTCAAATAAATACACTTTAAAGCCCTAAAAATGACACTATCAAGGTAACAGAATAACATTAATTAATATAGTCTAATTCAATGTTATTATAAGAGAACATGATGCAGCATGGAACAAATACTAACTTTTCATGGATTTACTTTATATATATATATATATATATTACTAATATGTATAAGCCAACAAGAGTGGGACTAACATGGCTTTAATTGGTTGTACCTTGTGCAACAAGAGTGGGACTAACATGTCTTCAATTTGTTGTACCTTGTGCATTATGTGGTTGTAATTTAAAATACTCTAAGTAATCCCTTCTAGGTCTCTCTGTGGGCCTTTTTTATTGGTCCTCCAGCACGTGGCCAGCTCGTGAAGTAGCTATTGCCTTTGCATATATGTTGAAAACTGAAGAGTGTGCTCTCCGTTCACTTGTCCAGCTGAATTTGTCCAAGCTTCAAATTGGTGAGTTTCGTCCTTCGCTTTTCTTTTTGTGCAATTGTTTTGTAATTCAGCTTATGTGAATGTTCTTTTCTGTTTGTTCTGCTGATGCACACCTGTGTGTTTTTTTGTGTTTCATGTTTCCACTTCTACAGCTTATCTCCTTCAACGGTCAAATTGCTGGGCTTTGGAATTTCCTTTTGGTTCCTTTCATCGGCTTTCAGGTTTAACAGGATTCTTTGTTATTTGTTCTTTCATCTTTCGCCTCTGTTTACAGTCATAAATATAATTTTTGGTCTTTTGGTTTGTTCTGCTCAGGCAGACATTGTTCTTTCTTCTATGTGTTTTCTTAGTTGTGGTCATGCACACTTCTTTGTTCTTTGTTTTTGCATGTTTCACCTGTGTTTTCTGTTCTTTCATATTGCACTTTCTTGCAGGAATTACAGTGGTAAATATATTTCTGGCTCCTCTGCTCTTGCTTTCATTTGTTAATTTCTTAGTTTCTATTGCATGTTACTGTTACTATCCTTTATACAAATGTATTTGTAACTGTTGTTTCTTCTGTGTCTTCTCTTACTTTTGCTCATGCAAATTTCTTTGCTGTTTTCAAGAATTATAGTGCTAAATATATTTGCATGTGTTTTGCTATTGCTTTCAATTTTTTTGTTTGTTAGTTTCTACTGCATGTTGTTGTGAAGTTTGTCTGCATCCTGAACGTTACACTCATGGAGATTGTAGAGTTCAAAAATTTAGAGCCTTTGCTTTGGCATGCGCGCCTTACCATTACGAAAAGTTTATGAGTTCTCAAGAAATGTACTTGTAGCTGTTGTTTCTTCTGTGTCTTCTCTAAGTTTTGCTCATGCATACTTCTTTGTTGTTTGTTTCTGGATGTTTGAGCTATTTTGTTGTTCTTTTATATCTCACTTTGTTTGAGGAATTTACAATGCTAAATATATTTGCATGTCTTTTGCTCTTGGTTGCAATTTTTTATTTGTTAATTTCTATTGCATGTTGGTGTGAATTTTGTCTTCATCCTGAACAGTACACTCATGGAGATTGTACAGTTCATATATCATTACGAAAAGTTTATGAATTCAAAAGAAATATAATTGTTGCTACTGTTATTCTGAAGATAAGAACAAATGGTACCAAGATTGAATATTAACGCAATAGCAATTGACACTCCCGACTGGACTTGTAAAGTCTAGATTGTGGACATGAGTCGAGACAGACTGAATTTGGAGAGGAAAATCAGATTCCAAAATCTGATTCTGGAAGACGAGCAGGTGGTCTTGGTCATTTTTGTTGTCGTTCAGCCTCTTAGTATAATTATAATATTTATATGAATCTTACAAGGTTGTCTCGCTTTACAGGAACAACAAATTAGGGCGACTATATATGGTGATGATATTGACTACTATGCAGATAAGCTGACATTGTTAGAGACGTATCTAATATCTACTGCCCGGGTGAAACTTTCGCTGCCTTCTTATGGAAGAATGATACACAAATTCTATTGGGTGCTTGACAAAGAAGCTGTAATTGAGTATATTAAAGTAGATAACGAGCTCGAGAGGCCACTGCTGCCACCGACAAAGTTACATACTATAAATTTTGCCAGTGTTGCTCAAATGACTCGTGCTCTTAGTGTAGAAATTGGTATATACCTCCTGCAAACCATTACAAACCTTACATCTTTGACCTGCACATGTAAAATCCTGATATTTCTTCATTTCTAACAAATGTTGTTGGACTTGTTCTCTTTTGTGGCCCTTCAAAATATGCAGGCCGGACCAAAAATTGGTGCCGTGAGGTTACTATTGCTGATGATCAGTAAGTATAGTGTTCCATGTCTTTATACATTTCTATTTACATTTCTAAATTTCCAGACAATAATACTGTAGACTTGAGGGAAAAATGGTACTCATGTATTCCTCCGTATTTCAGGGGAAATCAATTTCTCCTCACTCTATGGGATGACTTTGGAGAAATCGAAGGGACTGAATTAGAAGGTCAAATGGGAAAGGGTAAAGAGTTCCCGGTAATCCTTGCAAGAAACATTAGAATCTCTGCTTATCAGGGTATGTGTGAGTTACATTGATTTACTGTAATCTTGCATTTTCGTATCATACACTATAGCACAATCATTTCATATGTGCAGGTTTATCCTTGCAAACGCGTTTCAACTCAACAATACGCATAAATCCTACTTATCCGCAGGCACTACGGCTAATCAGTTGGTATTAACTTCTTACCGTGCATCTTCCGCTTTACTGTATGACCAAAAAAAATTTCCTTGCATTTCCGTGTTGTCGTGATAGGGCAAAGGCCAACAAAGACGTCCTTTCAGCCAATGTGTCAGGCAATTTCGTAGGATCGTCCACTGTTGTTGCTGTCAATCCTGTTCATCGATGAGTACTTTCTATCGCTGATATTACATCAGCAGCCTCAGAAAGTTTCAGAAAAATTGACACTTTCTGAAATTATTCATGGAATTGAGTTAACCATTCAGTTTTCCCTGACCATTACAGGTTGGTGTGTTCTGCTTGAGGCCGAATGGCGATATCAAATGACCTGCAAAAGTTCTGTGTTCTTGAATGTTTGGGTTGCAAACAGAAAAAGTGCACAAAAGAGAAGAAGCAATTTGATTGTGCAAAATGTCAAAGAAAGACAGCATTAGTGCCTCGGTATTGTGCTACTATTATACAAGTAAATTTAGCTCCGTAAAAATATCGCATATACAACTAACACTTCACCTATTAACTCGCTATGATTCTAGGTGTGCCTTCCAAATTGATCTGATCGATGGCACTGGTTCAACAAGTGCCTTCATTTTAGGAGATCCTGCTGAGAAGCTCCTATCGATGAAGGCCGATGACATATTTGACACAACTTGCGTCAAGGTTAGGCCTAAATTACATGTCTTGATATCAGTGTTTGCATGCACTTGACATATTCTTATGCAAATGCTTTCTTTTTGCCGCAGAACCAACTTCTCCGTGTTGATCAGACGAAAGAAATGTTGTCGAAGAAGCTATTTCAGATTCAAGTAAGGAAGTCATGCTGGACAAACTCTAATGTCACTCAATCGAGTCTAACAATTCTCACCTACACGGAAAAGGAACATATTTGTCCACCAACCACTGTTGAGAGAAACACTAAAAAGCCTAAGTCGGTTTACCCAAACTAAGTGCAGATGATGCCAGGAACTCTTGAATCTGAATCTTCCAGCAGCGGTACCTCAATTGAACCACTCACTCCACTGAAGAAGCTGTGAAAGGTTAGTCAACCACTATAGAATATATTCACATCAAACACTTGGTATAAGACCAAGAAAATGGGTCTTTCTGTTGTGTATGATCTTGAGTTAAGGTTCACAATTATTAAGGTGCTACAACGTTGCTTAAATAAGTAACTGTGATGATTTATTTAAGTGTGAAAGTTACGGGTTCATTACAACACGTGCATTTTTCCCCTAATGATCAGTAATAACGAATTAAGTGAAATTGGCAGGAACAAAAGAACAGTCCATACCTGATAGAACCAACCACAAAGGCTGGAACAGAAAGTCGCACTGATTTTGACTATAAAATTCCATTGTTTTCTGTTACATTTTACATTGCGTAATTCTGTGAAACAGCAAGCCAAGTATTCCATAGGTGCTCTATTTCTGTACTTCAATTCTTCTCATGTCTATTTAATCATTGTCCTCCACACGACTTACTGCTGTCTGTCCCTTACTATTTCACATGCCTTCAATAAATGTTAAAGGTTTTACTTCTCCTATGACATTGGTTACACTTGCATCTGTGTGTTTCTCCGTATTTTGCAGGAATACTTATTTATAGGTATTTAAGTTTTACTGCTTCTTCATTTGTTTACTTTAATGCATACATTTACCTGTTTACAATTCTCACACGCTGCTCATTGTGCTTAAATGGTGACAGATTTTACAAACATTTTTTCATCTCCGCCATATAACAATCATTACTTTTGTGATTAAAATTGCTATGCTTACGCTTACATACAGGAAGTCTCTTCCTCTTTTTGGTACTTTTGGTTAGTAGAAAAGCATAACTTTTGAGAATCTGAAAGTGCACAACCTGCATTGATATTAAGAAGAAGATATGACCTGTTAGGGAGAAGGAAGTGACAAAGATGGTTAAGAACTTTTGAAAGTTTTTGCGGTGCCTCAGTTATACACATTTCACATCAAATGGATACGCTCCAGTGACATAGGTATGTTATGCTGCAGCTTTGTGTGTGTCAATGTGGATATAATTACGCATCCGTACTTTTCTCGCATGAAACTACCTATTGGATTGTCTTGTGTGTCTGTATTGACATTGATCACTAGGAAGTTCTTCACTGGGATGCATTCAACAGCAAGAATAGAGGCAAATTAAAGGGGTTAAAATACTGTTCTTTCTTCCACAACACATGAGTTTTACTTATGTGTAATTTTTGAAAGACATGCCCTTCTTGCAGTTCACGTCAAAGATGCATTCAAACATCTGAAAGATAAAGAATTCATAATTTGGCTAGGCAACAATGACATGTGTATGCCTGTGAAACAAGTTGAGTCAAATGTAAGAGAACCCCAAATTTGATGGTTCAACTAAAGAAGAAAAACTCTTATGATGCCTGGTCTATTATATTGTCAATTGATATATAGATTCTGTATTTCCTGCACTTTTGCCTTCTATTACAATGTCCTTAAGGTATTTAGAATTATAACTGCTACAATGTTTGCTGTAGGTGCGTCGACATGTTGCTGAGGCTAGAATTGGGCAAGTAGATAAGCATACCTGCACTCGAAATCTGGCATATAGTATTTCTAAGTTAACTTACCATCATTCTGTAATTCAAAACTCCCAAAATACAAACTTTTGTGCCTGTAATATCGCTGCTTCTGCAACAACACTTGTTGGCAGTCTATCAAGCTAACACACTTGTGTTTATTGTGAATATACTGAAGCTTATATATAATAGTATGATATTATGCTTATAGTCATGTAGTCTTATGCTGAATCATTTGTCCAACGTTTGCGCTCAGGTCTGAATCCACTGGCTTCTATTATCGGTTAGTATTATGTTGTCTTGTTAAATGGTTTAACTTGCACTTACTATTGCTAATAATATACTATAGTAGTCCAAACTTATCAGCTTTAAAATGGCAATATACATTACAGCAATAGAATATGATCCCCAACAAAGAATAAGATGATGTTTGTTAGTAAACTATATAATCTGCTAGGTTTCTAAAAACCAAAACTCAATTCATAAGCTGCAACAACTAACTTCTTGGAACATACTCAATAAACATTTACGTTATCAAAAAAACTTACTAACATCCACACCTCTACCATATCAACGCTTTTACCTTTCTTCACCACTACCTATATATTCCCCCAAAGCGCAATAATTGCGTATATATCAATTAAAATTTTTTATACCCACATGGGTTGTTGTGTAGTTATGAAATTGTTTCACATTTAATCAAAAGTCTCGAGTTTCGAGATGTTAGTACAAACAGTTTTAACTAATTTTTGGATGAAATGACTCATTTTGGAGTAACAGAGTGACACTTCCGATTCCAAATTCTAACAAAAAATTCCATGCTTAACACCCATTTTTACGGTGGTCTATTTAAACTTTTTAGTTTTCTTCTTATGATAGCCTCTTATCGGAAAATGGTGATATACGTTATAGCAATAGTATTTGTTCCATAACAAAGAATAAGATGATATTCATTAGTAAACAATTTAATTAATTTACACCACATCTTTCAAATTTCAAGATTTAGCAAAATATTTTGTTCTAAGTTCTTATTAAAATATTTTCGATTAATAATTATTAGTTATAATATTTTTACATAGTTTTTCGATTTATAAATTTCATTTAATCTTTTAAAAAAAATCATAAAATTACCAATTTTGTTTATTATATATAGCTTATATTTTACAATATTAAACCCTTTTTTGGCCCTCTTTTTTTCAACGTTTTTAAAAACTTTTTGGGCAATAAAGTTTTCTTAAATTTTTATTATGTTTATTATTCTTATTATTTAATTACCCCTTCTCTCTCTCAAGAAATTAACAGAAATGCCTTACTCAGGCTGAGCTGCCGCCTCTCCTCCGTCACCCACCTCCATTAGCTCATCAACCCTCCGGCACTACTCCTCAGACGAAAACCTCTGTTCGCTGCTCTACAGGTACGTCGGAACCTCGAAAATTTGTTTATGTTTCATTTGGGGGTTTTACGATAATGTACTGCTAAAAACTCAAGGTTTTCTAGGAGAAATGAAATTGCCGGATTTGAGTGGTGTATTGAAAAGGTTAAAACTTTATGGTTAAATTTGCATTCAACTATGATCAAGTAACAGGAAAGTAGCCCAAAAAAAGGCTTGAAAAAGGTTAATGGTAGGCTTCTCAAAGTCATGCATGTGTTCGTATTTGCTGGGTATTGTTCATTCCCAAGCGAAGTTTGGAACTTTGATGAATGATACACCGGCTTAACATAATTGAAAACCAATTAACTTTTTAGTACCAAAGTACACTTTTACTTCCTTTAGGCAGAACAAAAGAAGCCACCTTCCTGTGAGCCCTGGTTGGCCAATCATTTTCGATGGGTCGTGGGCCTTTCACTTTCATTACATCCTTACTTGGCTAACCATTTTTGGAAAAGTATTTTGGAAAAATTCATTTTTCTAACTCATTTCTTAGGGTCGACCAATTCAAAACCGTGCCCTTTCTCAAAGATGACTCATGGGTCCTGGATCTTTAACTTTTCCTGACATTTGTAAGTCGTTGTGTAATGAAACAACACCTTGCTTCGAACATGGAAGCTGGTAAAAGTAAAATTCGAGCCCAAAAAACCGATAATAACAATTTTGTAAATTAACTTTTTAGTATGTTTATTGTTGTCAGAGCCCTTCAATTTGGCCCACATTTACTGTAATTTCTCAAGTTTTCCAATTGGGTTTCACAAATGTTTGTATATTTTACGTTTGGGTTTCTGTTAATTTGTCTTACTTCATTCATTTCTGCGTGAAAAAATTGTACAGATTCGTACCATTCAAGTATCAACCCTCCATTGCTAATCCACACTCCAAGATCTCCGTTCGTGCCTCTACAGGTACATCGTAGCCTGTCAAATTTGTAGTTTTTATGGTTCCGTTTTGTTGCTACTGTTCTTTTCTACATTATTTGTAGCATGAATTCTTCGCTCTGGTGTTTCTTTCAAATATTTGATGTTAATATGCTTCACTTGAGCTAAATTCTTCGCTAATGTGCTTCTTTCCGATATTTGATGTTGATATGCTTCACTTAAGCCAAGAGTCTATTGCAAGGAACCGTCTCTTAATTGACAGTTCATGCAACTACCAACATTTCATATATTTTAAGTTTCTTTATGCTACTATTTTTGGTTTGATAATAATAATTGTACTGTATTTCATTAGGTTAACTTATAATTCTTAAAACAATTGTCATAGCATTATTGCTTGTTTTTTTCGCTGCATATGCTGTAGTGTTCAACGGTGTTTCAACAGAGATTATTGACGTAAAATGCAGTGCTTTCACTGTTTGTATTTCATATTCCACTGCAAAGATTGAATTTTTACTTAGCTGTTTTGGGTTGATAAAAGGACTACATCCCAAATTTGTCCCCTGTTCGGCTTCTACAATTCTATCTATTTTTCGTTGCGTTTAATCTGTTAAGCACCAGCTGTAGTAGGACGTGGTGACAATGGTGTCATGAGCGCAATTGTCACTTCACCTGGTGGTAGTGTAGTGACATTGCCACCGGCAGATTTTACTATACCATAAAGTTAACACATTTAATAAACATCTCACCTTTTTCACGAAGTGTCTAATTTTAAGGTGGTTTATAAAGTTAATGATAAAGATCTTTGTCAATCCAATAAAACGAAACATTTTAGTAATAGTAGTAGTAATAACCTAACCCATCATATTGACCTTGTGAAAGCTTAACTAACAGTAGATATGTTGTTGTTGTTGTACATTTGGTCTGTTATAGACATTATATTGGTTCTTTCTATTGGTGCATATGTTGTAGTCTTGAATGGTATTTCAGACGAGATTATTGAGGTAAAATACAGTGCTTCCAATGCTTGTATTTCATATTCCAATGGAAAGATTTAGTTTTTAGTCAACCCTTTTAGTTTGATAAAAAGACTACATCTATTTCTGCAACCACTTCATTTCAATTCTTCTGCAGTAGGATTCATTGGTTTTTAAGTACAAATTTCTCCTGCCCTACCTACATCAAGATAAAAAATGACAATTTTTCAACAAAAAAATTGAAAAGGTCACCATATGTGTCAACTATATACTACTACTGATTACTCAGATAAGTCGAACCAAAAATGTTGAAAGTAGATGATGAGAAACTGTACCTATTGCCTTTGCATATATACTATCAAATCAACATGGCACTCCCAGCTCACTTCTGAGGATCAATTTGTGTAACCTTCAAATCGGTGGCTGTGACCTGTTATATGTTAATTATTTCGCTGTTTTTTGAGAAATTAGTTTAATTACAGGCATATGAGAACCTGCATCTACGATGTGATGGATAGTACCTATTAATAGTAAGTTTACTGGCCAAGCAACAACAATGTCGACAAGCAATGACAATGCGCTCCAAAAGCCTGAGGAAATCAAGGAACAACAACGTATCCACAGGAATATGCTGCGTCGTGCTAGATATGCACAAATGTCTGCAGAAAGAAAGGAATTATTTCTGTCACAACAGCGAACTAAAAGAGCTGAATCAAAAAGGCAGCGTCTTGCCCAACATTCAAATAACATGATATCGTCTTCAAGTTGCGTCTCTATAATTGAAACAGGTTAGTTGAAGTATATTTTAAAATTACAGCTATTTGACATAACTTCTTTCTTTTTAAATATTATACCTTGGAATATTAGGAACCTTTACACATAAAATTTATTCGCTGTCAATTACATTGCTCTATCTTTGACCTTTTTTTAGGACATGCTTCTGCAACTTTTGACAGTTCAGGTTGCGTCTCTACATTTGAAACATGTTAGTTCAAATATATTTAAAAAATTACAGCTATTCACAGAAGTTCTGTCTTTCTAAATATTATACTTTGGAATATTAGGATCAACATCCCGTGCACATGATAATGCCAAAAAGATGTCATCCCCATTGCTAACTTCAAATAACGGTATGTTTATTTTGCGTAAGCTAATACTCCATTTAACTTCTGCTCATAATAGTACTACAATTTACCCTGTACAGGTAAAAAGGGATTAGAAATCAATTTACAAAACTGTAATTTGTTATCCAAAAATTATGTGCAGCTAAAAAAGGTTCCTGATTGTAAATTTTGTCAGGCTAAGAGATTTCAATATGAACCACCCAGTTTTTGTTGTGATAATGGATCAATTAAACTAATTTCACATCAAATGCCAGCTAACCAATCGAATGACTTTACCTGCTAATCTTAGTGATTGTATTGTCACAAACTTGATGAATATACTAAAAGCTAACCCATACACTATCTTCTTAAAATCGTTAACGCATGTTCCAAAACTATCTGAATTCTACATTGCACTTAAATCAGATTCTGGATTGTTCCAAAGAACATATAATTTGCCAGCTGCCTCTGAAGTAGGGGCAATTTGGATAGACCAACAACCAAACAACAAAATTTCTACACCCCATATTCGAATATACACTCACAATGAAAAATCACAATTGGTAAATTACTACTATGGATGTTATGATCCATTACAGTATCCATTGCTATTATCTCACGGTAAAAATGGATGGCATTGTGGTATTAAAAAGGTCGAACAAACATACAACATCTCTAAATATGAAATTTACTGTGAAAGTGAACAACTACCAAATGTCATAAACATGGCTTCAATTGACGGCCTACTTGACATGGAATCTTACATTTTAGCCAACGGAAAGAAAAAAAGACAAACTGTTTCGTGTCGTGAATATTACTGTTATAAAATTCAAATAAGAGAAAAAGAACCAAATCAAAGATTACATTCCGGAAGACTATTCCAACAATATATAGTTGACCAATACATAAAACTTGAGACGCAACGATTAGACTTCTTTTCGTTTAATTAAAACTTATTTAGAGTTAAAGTATTGCAAGGGATTATCGATATATTAAGACATGGTGAAAGAGATGCTTCAAATATTGGAAAAGCACGAATACTGCCAGCAACATTTATAGGAGGTCCAAGAGATATGCGTCGTCGATATGTGGACGCTATTGCATTAGTACAACATTTTGGAAAACCAGACATATTTTTGACAATGACTTGCAATCCCTCATGGCCAGAAATACAAGAATATTTATTGCCAAATGATGAAGTTCAAAACAGACCTGATTTAGTAAGTCGAGTATTTAGAGCAAAGGTGGAGGAACTAAAAAATGATATACTAAAAAAGAATATATTTGGAAAAGTTGCAGCTTTAATGTATACAATAGAATTTCAAAAGCGGGAACTCCCTCACGCACATTTTCTTATTATACTAACAGATAATTATAAATTATTAACACCAGAGGCTTATGATAAAATTGTTTGCGCTGAATTAACTGAATGTACAGATGACTCTTTATACAGTCTTGTGACCAAACACATGATCCATGGACCTTGTGGCTTTCTAAATCCAGCATGTCCTTGCATGAAAAAAAATAAATGCAAATTCAAATATCCTAAGGAACTCTCAGAACAAACAACAAAGGGAAAAAATTCGTACCCTATTTACAGAAGACGAAAACTAGAAACCCAAGTACAATTCAAAGGATACAATATTGATAATACGTGGGTAGTCCCATATAATCCCTATTTGCTACGTAAATTCAACCGTCATATTAACGTTAAAGTATGTTCAGACATTAAGGTAATCAAATACATCTATAAATACATTTGTAAAGGGCGCGATAGAATTGCTTTTTCTATACATAATAATGACACAAATGTTGAAATTGATGAAATAAAAGAATATCAAGCTCCTAGATGGGTCTCCCCTCCAGAGGCTGCATGGTGTCTGTTTTCTTTTCCTATCAGTGAAATGACCCCAATTGTATACCAATTTCAACTACATCTAAATGGACACCAATATGTATCCTTCAAAAGCAATCAAACTGTCGATCAAATCCTAAATAAACCAATGATAAGAAGAACAATGTTAACTGAATTTTTTGAAATGAATAGAATAAATAAGAATGCCATAGAACTCAATTTATTATACAAAGACTTTCCAAGGTATTTTGTATGGTCAACTAAAAGAGCAAGATATCGAGTATGGTAGTTCTATCTCTTTATTGATCCAATGAGGTGTTTATATACAAGAATGGATTAACCAATTGCCTAAACTGACTCCTCTGGGAGAGGAATACTAAACGTGCTAAATGACTTGCAGAAATATAGGAGTGCTAAACTACTAGCTAAAGAATAGGTCAAGTGTATAACAACGCCTAGCTTGAATAGGTGTTTATCAAAGGCTGGCTTCGGTAGAGCTTTAGTGAGAGTGTCCGCGAGTTGATCTTCAGCATGAATATGAACAATGTGAACTTGATTCTGCTGAACTTGTTTGCGAACAAAGTGAAAGTCTACAGCAATGTGCTTCATGCGGCTATGAAAAACTGGATTTGCGCACAAGTAAGTTGCACCCACATTGTCACAGTAGATGGTTGGTGCTAGGGGAAGGGAAACATGTAGTTCTTTTAGCAGATTTGTCACCCAGTTTGTTTCAGCAAGTGCACTAGCAACAGCACGATACTCTGCTTCAGTTGATGAGCGAGCAATTGTTCTTTGTTTCCTGGAGGACCAGCTCACAGGATTTTGGCCAAAAAACAATATGTAACCAGTAGTGGAAGCTCGATAACTCACATCTCCAGCCCAATCCGCATTAGAGTACATGTAGAGCTTGAAATCATTATCTCTGTGAATGTGAAGAGCAAACTGAATCGTGCCTTGGAGATACCTGAGTACTCGTTTGAGTGCTTTCCAGTGGATTTCAGATGTGGAGTGCATAAATTGAGACAATTTATTTACAGAGAAGCTGATGTCTGGACGAGTAAAAGACAGATACTGTAGTTTTCCAAGAACTTTCCTGTAGCGAGTGACATCAGTTGGTTCTGTGCCATCATTTTGTTGAGGCACTTCAGTGGCACTCATTGGGGTTTTTGCTGAATTGCAGTCCTTCATGTTTTCTTCAGAGAGAATTTCATTTATGTAATTAGACTGTGATAAGGTAATACCTTTGGCAGTACAGAGCACCTCAATTCCAAGGAAGAAGTTTAGATTCCCAAGATCCTTAATGGAAAAACGTCCAGCAAGACAAGCTATAGCCTGATTTACCTCGGTGTTGTGGTTCCCTGTGATGATGATATCGTCCACATAAACCAGGACATACAAAATATTGTTCGACACTTTGCGAATGAAAAGAGAGGCATCAGATTCTGACTTGACAAATCCCAGATATAGAAGGAACGTCTTGAGTTCATTGTACCACGCCCGAGGGGCTTGCTTGAGTCCATATATGGCTTTCTTTAGACGACATATATGGGAAGGGAACTGCTTGTCTGCAAAACCCAGAGGTTGGACCATGTACACTTCTTCTTCTAGACGACCCTGCAAGAACGCATTGTTGACATCAAGTTGGCGTAGGGGCCAATTCTGCTGGACAGCAATTGAGAGCACCAAGCGCACAGTAGTTGGTTTGACAACCAGACTAAATGTGGCATGGTAGTCAACTCCAGGACGTTGTGTAAACCCCTTTGCAACAAGGCAAGCCTTGTAGCGGTCGACTATCCCATCATCTTTCCGTTTTAACCTGTACAACCATTTGCAAGAGACAATGTTTTTTGTGGGGTCATGTGGTACCAATTCCCATGTCTGATTGTTCATATTAAAACATATGTTAATTATTTTATTGTATTAAGTTAATCATTATTTGACCTATTCTTCAGCTAGTAGTTTAGCACTCCTATATTTCTGCAAGTCATTTAGCACGTTTAGTATTCCTCTCCCAGAGGAGTCAGTTTAGGCAATTGGTTAATCTATTCTTGTATATAAACATCACATTGGATCAATAAAGAGATAGAACTCTTATACTCGATCGCTTGCTCTTTTATGGTATCAGAGCCTCAATATACTCTAAAGAGTAAGATCCTTCTTTCTTCCTTTTCTCTTCCACCCACCCTCCACAAATGGCAGACACTACTCGAGTTGTTAATGCTGATTACAACATCGGCGCAATGGTCGTTCAACAACAGACAGAATGTGGTCCAGTCGAGGACGACATAGTAATGCCATTAGTAGAATTGTCACATGTCATCCAACTGAAGGAGAAAGATACTATCTTTTAGATTGCTTTTAACAAATCTAAGAGGACCTAAATCGTACGAAGATTTACGCACATTTAACGGAATATGTTATGAGACATTTAAAGAAGTTGCGAAAAAAAGATGTTTATTACATTCTGATAAAAGTTTACTAGAGTGTAGTAATGAAGCTGTGACCTATCAAATGCCGTGCAGTTTAAGACATCTATTCGCCACTATATTAGTTTACTGCAATCCTGTTAATCCAAAAGAACTATAGGAAATATTTAAAGAGTCAATGTCTGAAGATTTCAAAAGAATGCCTAATTTAGGACCAAAATGTATTGAACATTCAGTTATCAAACAAATCAGCGAATTTATAGGTTTAATGGGACATAATATCAAAGAATACAATTTTGTTTGTGAAAATATTATACCTTCTATAATGACTAATGAAGCATAGGATGTTCTATTCGAAAGAAATATAATAGTAAATGAAGAAGATCTACTATTGCAGACAAAGTTAAATCCTCATCAAAAAAGGGCATTTGATATAATACTTGCCAGAGTATATTCAGATAAATCAAGCGCTTTTTTCATCGACGGTCCAGGAGGAACTGGAAAAACTTTCTTATATAGAGCTTTATTAGCAAATGTAAGATCAAAGGGATTCATAGCTTTAGCAACTGCAAGTTCGGGTGTTGCAACTTCAATTCTCCCCGGAGGCCGCACTGCACATTCACGATTCAAAATTCCAATTGATATTGACAATAATTTCACGTGCAACATCAGTAAACAAAGTTCATTAGCATCTCAAATTCTAGATTCAAAAATAATTGTCTGGGATGAAGTCTCAATGGCCAAACATAAAATGATACAAGCTTTAAATATTCTTTTGAAAGACTTAACGGGTAACCCAAACTTATTCAGTGGAAAAGTCGTAGTCTTTGGAGGAGACTTCAGACAAACATTTCTTGTTGTTCGCAATGGAAAAAGAGAAGACTTTGTATCTAAAAGCTTATTATATTCCGATATATGGAATCAACTTGAAAAGTTATCCTTATCTGAAAATATGCGAGCAAAAGAAGATCCTACTTTTTGTGAATATTTAATGCGAATTGGAAATGGACAAGAAATAACTAACGACAACAAAATTGAACTTCCACAAAATCTTATCATTCCTTATACAAATGAAATAGAATCTCTAAATCAATTATTCACAGAAACTTATCCTAATATAAAGACATTTTTCTCAGACCCATCTTCTATAACTTCTCGAGTTATTTTAACTACCAAAAATAACTTTGATAATGAAATTAATGACATGCTGATACATCAACTTCCTAATGACGCTCAAATTTATACTGCAATTGATGAAACACTTGAACCAGCTGATCAGTGTCAATTTGAGGATTTCTTGCACACCTTAAATCCTGCTAATTTACCTCCATACAAATTGACTTTGAAAAAAGATTGTCCAGTTATATTATTACGGAACTTAAATCCTTCAGAACGACTATGTAATGGAACACGATTAATATGTCATAGTTTTAGCAAGCATGTTATAAGTGCTACAATAGCTAGTGGTGATTATAAAAACACACATGTATTTATTCCGAGAATACCATTATTAGCATCATCAGATGAAAAATTACCTGTTGCTTTTAAAAGAATGCAATTCCCAATTCGACTATGTTTTGCAGTGACAATAAATAAAGCTCAAGGTCAAACATTAGATTTCGTCAGAATCTATTTGCGCGAACCAGTTTTCTCACAAGGCCAGCTTTACGTAGCTTTATCGAGAGCTAAAACATCAAAAAATATCAAAATACTCATACGTCCACCAACAGTTGAAGATAAAATGATCATTCGACGTATAATATAGTGTACGAAGAAATCATTCAAAAGGCATTCACTTGACATTCTAACCAAACACCAGCAAATATCCCCTATAAGAATTCAAATGCTCTCAAAAATGCACATACCATTATTTGGACATCAAGAGGAAGGCTGCCTGCAAAATACAACAAAGTGGCTTCTCACAGCAATGGATGCTGCATATCCTTCAGTTTGTTCTTTCGCCACTTCTTTGTTCATTCTTCATCTGTCAACCTACTGTGTTCTTTGATCTGCTTATGCATATTTCCTTTTTCGTGTTTCTTTGATGTTGCAGGTCGCACAGGTTATTTCCTTCAAACTTGAAATTGCTGCTTTATCGGCTTTCAGGTTTTACTTCCTGATCCCTTTTTTGCCGTTACGCATCTCTATATATTATATGTCGTTTTGTAATAAATTCTGACTTCTGTTACTGATTGTAAAAGAAATTACACATTCATCTAGGTATTGCTATTGTTGTTGTTGCTAGACAAAATGCAGACATATACATGTTTGATAAGCCCTCAAGTTATTAGTCATGGCAAAACTATTATCTGAACATTAACATTTTTCCATAAGTTTCCCCAGGGTGAATTTACTGATTCACAGATTCTTCTGATGCGTCAGAATGGGACTGCGAAGACACCCCTCATTCGCAGCCTGGTATGCTTTGCTTTACAAATACGTCATGTATGTTGATCTCTGTTAAAAGTTTGGTTAATCTCTTACAAGGGCCTTTGTTATGTATTTGAATCAGATTTATAAGAAATTATATCGAGTGCAAATATAAGCTCAACAAAGTGTGTAGTACTATAACAATGACCACAAGTTATTAGGAAGGAAATGACCTTGGCTTTAACTATAAAGAAAACAAACGGGTCAACCTAACCTCCTGGCTTGGAAAGGTAATTTTTATCCCACTTCATACAACGGCTGCTTCCAATCAAACAGAATCTGCAAACGTGTATTGCAGCCATGGCCTGCTTGGAAAAAGGTCCAATTTATCCCTTCACTGAGTGCCTATTTACTTTCTATCGGTATCTACGGATTGATCACAAGTCGAAATATGGTTAGAGCCCTTCTGTGTCTTGTCCATTACTCCTTTCGCTCTTCTGGCATGAATGGTTCATTTCATTTCCATTAGCCGCAGCATTTTCCATCTAGAGCTACTAGAATTAGCATAGTATAATATTGTTATATAACTGATGCTGTGGTTTGACATCATTGTAACATTTCTTAAACTCCAAAACTTGATTTTCTTTATGAACTCCATTTCTTATAGTATTAGAATTTCTGCTATTAGTTTTTTGTTGGTCATAGTCTCTGAGACTTTAACATGCTAAAAAACTAACTAGGTGAACTCAGTTTCTATGATTATTTTATTGACACTTAGTTTTACATACTACAAAGTAATAGTGTTGTGTGGTTATCAAAAAAACGAAGTAATAGTTTTGTGATGCAATGCATGATTAGATAAAACTGGCAAAACTTTGAAAGCAGCTGTAATAGCTTTTGAAATTAGCATAGGATAATACTGTTATGTATAACTGTTGGTGTCCAAGCCAATATTTGAACATCATGTGCATACATTTAATGCTGCTTTACTATATTTTCTGGCCAACATTACAAACTTTTGTGCAGGATATGTTTGCATAAATATTATGCTACTACATTCAAAGCTAACTGTAATATAAAAGATTATGTCGAGTTGAATAGTTCAACTTCTAAAATTTTAATGTGATATGATTGCACATATATTTGAAAATGTCACTTCCATTTTCAGTTTCTCACAGACCTCACACTGTCTAAATACAGGAAGTCTCTTCCTTGCTTCTGCAACTTTTGCTTAATGAAGAAGACAAATTTTTGGAGGCTCAGTCGGTACAAGTTTGCTCGTCGGGGACAATGAAGTAAATCAGTTATTTTGCTTTTTGGGTCACTTGGTATTCTACCTTTCCAGCTAATGCCACTTTTCTAACAATTTCACTTCCATCATCAAAGACATCACCTTCTCAAATTTCCTAACACTACATAATTTTCTCAGGAACCTCAACAGCTCCCTTCTGATTTGCAGTTTTAGAGCTTCTCATTCACAATGTATCTCCATCTTTTCATCAACAGGTCAAGACTAAGGCATTTGCATGAAATGTTCAATTTCTGAGGGGTGGGTGCCTCCCTTCTCTGTCCCCATAATATCATTTTATTAGATCCAAGAGTTACTAAAGTATATGATCTTTATTGGTGAGCTTAATGCAGATTCTGTTTCTGCAGTAATTGATAAGCAGAATGTTTGTCCAGATATGACTCTTGCAGGATTTGATGGCTTCTACATTCAACGTTCAGATCAAACTTTGCTCTTTCTTGGAGAAGGGTATTTCTCACAAGATGGGAACAGATCTTTCAGTCCTGCTTCTTTGATTGTGCTTACTCATAAGGAAAAAGAGATTACAAATGCGTCAGAGCTCGTGTGCAACCATCAGAAGCTGAAGTTGCTCGTGAAGAGGCTTTGACGTCCCAAACAAATATGTATACACCAGGACTTCATGTCACCCAACCAGAGTCAATTTTCCTATGCAAAATTGTTCCAATCATAATTTTGCATTATTCTGCTTTACTATCTTCACATATCAGTTGGAATGTTCAAGCACGAACAAATTCCCTCGCAACCGTTGCTGGTGTCACTGTATCAATGACTCTCTTAATAACGCTGTAATTTTTTAACATTTTGCACGGGCTAGGCCAACTAGTATATATATATAAAACATTAGGAGTAGGGCCTACGGAAAGGGGAAATGGGGAGGGGATTACAATGTAGGAAGTAGAAACCTCACCAACAAAATAAAAATTTAAATAGTCAATCAACTGAAATACTATAATTTGTCGAATTTACCTTTTATTCACTAGCCATCTATTTTTGTTTTGCACTATCATATTACTTAAACGGTATCGGACCGTCCTAATAATTGACATTAATGGCATTTTATACATTAGCCATGTTGCTTATCTGATACAACTTGTTAAAATAAATTGAGGTGTAAAATCATTTTATACTCTCATTATACAAAAAAAAAAAAAAAGCTAATTAATATCCTTTTCGTTTAAAAAAGAATGATATATTTTTTTTATTTTGTTTAAAAAAGAATGATCCTTTCCTTTTTTTTGTCAATACTTTAATTTCAACTTTCTACTGACATGTTTAAGACTTTAAGGCCAAAAGATTAGAGGATATTTTGGTACATTTGACATAACTTTAATTTAGGATCACAAGATTAAAATTTCTTTTTTATTTTCTTAAACTTCGTGCTAAATCAAATTAAGTCATTCTTTTTGAAACAGAGGAGTACTTAACTTTAGTAGCTCGGTTTGGTTAATTATCTTAATTTTTTTTTTCTTGATATGGATTTGATTCGCTATCTTATAATTCCGTGACTCATTATTTCTTCCCCTACATCCAATTGCTTTTTCGTTTTTTCTTTAAAAAATAAAAAAGAACACGTTCAATGAATTCAGTGTAAGCCCAGATGAGATAAAAGCTACTATCGAATTTTCTAACTTCTATAGAGGAGCTATACTTTAGAGAGGTCCCTGGGTATATTTCTTCATTATTCTTTCACTTCTTAAGTCTGACCATGAATTATTGACATATAAGTACTTTTTTCTCAGTCATAATTTATGCGATATATTTTTCTTTTTAATTAGTTTTTCCGTCACTTTTTTATAATTGAAAACAATCTAACTTCAAAAATTATTTTCTTACATTTAATTAAATGATATATAACCACACAAATAATCAAGGAGCGAGTGCTTTAGGCCACAAATTTCAAAAATCTTATTTTATTTCTTAAAACATTATTACCAATCAAATAATGTCGGACATTAAATAATTAAGGTTGAGGATATGTAGGGGACCCCTCATTAGAAAAAAAAAATGGTCCTTTCAATTTCAATATGATACAAATATAAGTTCTCCATGAAGTTAATATCTCGAATTAATTGTCTAAAACATAAATATTTTCCTCCCAAGAGAAATAATTTTGGGGAAGGCCTTATATACATATTATCTTATCTTACAACTATTCAGTTATTACTATTATGAATAATTTGGTTACTCCGAAATTTTAGAAATTATATCCATTCTTTACTACTAATCACTAAACACCAAAAAATAAGTTAACACATTGATTATCATCGTATAAATATTTTTAAAAAGTTTCATTTTAAATACGATATTTTATTTCATGCTAACGTTTTCCCTTTTGATAATCACAATTCACGTAGATATAGCTAGGTATGGTCCAACCTATTCTTAAATTCTTGGATTTCGAATTATGCCACGTTCTTTCTGTTGATTTTCGCACGAATTTGATAACTACTCGTATAGCCGTAGCGGTAATTAGTCGTTTAACTTTAGGTGTAATATAATCTAAGATGGTCCACTAGAATGCGACCCCTTGAAACTATTTTTTTCATTAGCCTAACCTAACTAACCATTTTCTATTACTTGTCATTTATGATTTTTCAATGTCCTTTAAAAATAAAAATGCAAAAATTAATTGTTTCATTAAGTGGTTCCTATTATTTCTTTCATCTCTTAATCTTTCTGCTTCTTTCTAGACTAGAATATATCAGATTATGTGAAACGGCATGTAAAGATTAAATGAGACACTTTAATTTACGTAGTAAACAATAATTTTAAATATTTAAATCAGTTTGTGACTGGTTCAGCCATATAAAATCTGAAGTTTGAATTTTTTTAGTAAGTATTCAATAACCGTTTATGCATGATTTTTGTTTCATTTTTTAACTTCAATTTTGGATGTTATACGCAAATCGCTACTCATAAAATTTTAACCTACCTTTTCAAGGGAAATTAATGCCCAAATACAAAAACTTATACTATTTTTTTATATATAGAAAATACCAAATTGATATGGTTAAAAAAATGATTTATGTCCTCCTTACCTTAGACTGAAAAGGGGATACCCCATACTGAATTCGTTCCGTCACAAATACTTTTTGAACTTCAACTCCAACATAAATTTCTTTTATGATTTGAATAAAAATATTTTTCAAACGACTACCAAAATGAGTACTCTCTCCGTTTCAAAAAAAAAAATCTAGTTTGACTTCATACGAAGTTTAAGAAAAATTTATTTTTTTAATTTTATGATCTTAAATTAAAGTTATATCAAATGTACCAATAATGTCTTTTAATTTTGTGACCTTAAACATGCCACCTGGAAAGCAAAAATTAAAGTGTTGCCAAAAAATTGAAACGGACGGAGTATTTGTTTTACAATCTGGTACATTCTATCAGCTTTTACTTAAAATAGAAAACATAATGTTTCTGAAAATTGATTTGAGGAGTATATAATGTTGGAGAGACGGTCAATGGATGATTTGAAAATTAAGGTAAGGAGTTGATATATATTTTCAGAGTAGTTCTGCGTATTTAGATACTTGCTAATAAGGTATCGATACGTGATTTGGAAAACACTAACTTCTCCTTTTAAAATAACTTTTTAATTATAATTTTCACATGACGTATTTAAGACTACAAAATAAGACGTTATTTATGGTTATTTCACTCATCTTTAGCTTAAGGCCACAAGGTTCATAAATCTTTTATTTTCTTAAAATTCATGCGAAGATCAAAATCAATCAAACAGATTCTAAATAAAGTAGTACTAAAATCTTATAACAATTTTTTAAAAATTTTTAGACAATTTTCTAAATCCTATTAAACAGATTTAGTTAGAAAAAAGTAAAGGTTTCAGTGCTAAAAATGAAGAAAGAAGTGTTTAAGAAGTCTAAATTTGAAAGACTGCAGGAAAACAAACTCAAATATCATATTTCAGTTAATTAACATTGAGAGACTATTATTCTTGTGACTATAGGGAATAATCATACTTGAGAAAGAAGAAGAATTACTAGGACGTATTCATAGATGTAAATGAAGAATTTTTCATGTTGGTTGCTAAAACATTTAGAAGGTCGGAGTAGTGAAAACTCATGTCTCCAGACATATTGTGTGCGATTTGTTGATCAATTGGATTGGATGATGATTGAGTCGATTCAAAATCATTAAGGAAATCCTCCAACTTCTCTGGACAACAAGAAACTCCAGCTACTGAAAGGTTGATATCATGGTCAGCATCGCTCTTCTGCACGTCCTTGTTTTCTTGCAATAGCTGATCAGACTTAAAAGGCATTGGCTTTGGGAAGAATCCATATAAGGCTTGTTCCAAAAAGCCCGAATCAGAAGGCACTATGGGAAAGAAATCCATGCCCGGATCAACAAAAGGAACTTTTGGATGATCATCAGTTGAACATGATATCTCATGATTCATCATATTCTTATTATAAGATGAAGAAGAAGAACTTGTGAAGGTGAAATTAGCCGTACCTGTGCTACGTTCATTAAACATGAGAGGAAGTTGTTCGTCACAAGGGATGTTCGAATTATTGTTTGAAGACTTGGACGATGAGTTGAGAATTTCATGAAATAGAAACATGTTCAAAGAATTATTATTATTGTCCTTGTCCCCACCAGATTTTGGTGGACTTGTCTGAAAAAACTCTTTGATTGGTAAGTCCTTAAGGGAAAGCTGATGATTCAGTGCCTTGGTACACGTGTAGACATTTGCAAAATTAGTAGTTGGCTGAGTAAGAGGAGGGTAAAGAAAATTAGTTCTTGCTTTAACACCACGCATGGTTCTAGCAGCACAATCATAGGCACAAGCTGCTTCTTCAGCTGTGTCAAAAGTGCCTAGCCATTTCCTTTCTTTGGTTTGAGGGTCTCTAATCTCCGCTGCATATCGGCCCCAAGGACGACGACGAACACCACGGTATCTCATGGTTCCTCCAGCAGTAGAAGCACTGCCTTTGAGTGAACTCTTGTTGGTGCCACCACATCTCTTAAACAGGCTACTACTAGAAATGGTTCTTTCAAGAGGCTTGATGGCATCTTCCATTTTCATACAACAATTCAGTAGTTGGTGAGGAGTGAGGAGATTCAGATATGAACCTTAATAACAATTTTTAGGAAATGTTTGGTTCAAGTAAGGAAGGTGTGGTTTCATACATATAGCTAGAGAATATAATGTAGTTGGGTCGGGGGAATTATATTGGACTTGTATACACTATACCAAAAACTATTTTTAGCGGAAATTAATTAACGGTAATATAGCTTAAGTGTTATTGAATATGTATTTTTAGAGGCAATTAACATTCTTCGTAAACATCCCTAAAGTCTATAGCGATATTGTATCCAATAACAATTAATTAATGACGGTAAAAGAGTTAGCACTCTTTGTTAATGTGTATATTTATTGAAGGTAAAGTTTTTTTTTTTTTTTGGTTGTAGTGATAGTATTTATAATGAGGCATACGGTTGCATTGCATTTATTGGGAGAATTTACGCGTAGCAGCTGACAACTATTACAAATTAAATTGATAGTTAACTCAATACATAAATTCTAAATTCATCCCACTTTATGATGCACACGGTTTCTTGATCAGATATTTATATTCGCTGCCTAACTAGATAATGCGTAGGATACAATACTCTGCTACTGAAAATTACAATTACAATTTAAGACATGTAAAAACAATAAAATTCCTTCATGGTGAGGCACAAAGATATATTTTTCTCTTTGATAAGATTCCTTGAAACTAGAAACTCTGGTTTGGAACAAATGAGCGGATAGGCTTGACGAAATTTAGGAAAAATGCAAGAAGAATTTTAGCCGCTCTGTCTTTCGCACGAAGCAAATGCTTAGATGAGAAGAAGTCAGACCAAAAGTCAAAACAAGAAGGACAAAGAAGTCTCTTCCACTCCTCTAGAGGTTGAGGATGAGGAAGTGATGGGGACGACGATGCTCGTTCAAGATAAAATGACGACTGGCTGACTTACCGAACCCGCGGTGAAGAAATAAAGAGATCCTTCTATATCGAAATCTCAGTTGAGAAAATAATAGGAAAATTCCTGGATAAGTTAACTACGATAAAATTCTTACCGATCCAAAAATAACAATGTTGACTATTCTTTTCCAGCACTATAAGAAAAAATTGAATTAACTACATGTAGAACCTTTTCAATAATTGTATGTGATGTACATGAGTGACTATATAGAGTGCCTAACTTTAGAGTCTTACAGTTACACAAGTAGAATAACAAAAGCAACACAAACTAGGAGAGAGACTAATCCTAGTTGGACTATAAACGCTGTAAACAGTAAACATCATCCGTCTTCATCCCCCTCAAGTTGAGCATGGTGTTGAACTATTGTCAACTTGTTCTTTAAATCAAGAAAACGAGACTTTGACAAGGGCTTGGTGAGCACATTAGCAACTTGTTCATGAGTACTCACATATCGAACTGGAAGTGACTTAGCACGAACCTTATCGTGAACAAAATGAAAATCAATTTCCATATGTTTCGTAAGAGAGTGGAAAATGGGATTGGCTGTCAAGTAGGTAGCATTAAGGTTATCACACCAAAGGATAGGAACAGTAGATGTGAAGCAACCTATCTCCCGAAGAAGGAATTCAACCTATGTAATTTCATATGTAGCTGCAGCTAATGCCCGACACTCAGCCTCAGTGCTGGACCTAGAGACAGCTCATTGCTTCCATGAAGACCAAGAGATCAAGTTATCACCAAGAAATATAGCAATACAAGTGGTGGATTTTTGATTATCCACGCCCCCCCCTCCCCCTCAATCCGAATCAGAATATCCGTGAAGCAAGCTATTTGAAGAACGTTTGAAGAACAAGACAGGGGAAGCAATAGCTTTAACATAACGTAAAATACGTTTCACAGCTATCCAGTGAACATCCAGGGGACAATTCATGAATTGGGATACTTTGTTCATGACATAAGCAACGTCTAGTCAAGTAAAGGTGAGGTACTGAAGCGCCCCAACGGTGCTGCGATATAAAGTTGGATCATTGAAAGGAACACCAAAAGTAGGGGATAACTTTGATGCAGGTTGCATGGGCGAGCAAGCAGGACTACAAGAAGCCATATGTACTCAATTAAGAAGGTCCTCAACATATTTACGTTGAGACAAATATAATTTCTCACAGGTCGAGGTTGCTACAATGCCCAGAAAATAAGAAAGAGTGCCAAGGTCACAGACAACAAATCGGGACTGAAGCTGTCTAATGAACGACTTGATTCGAACAAGGTTATTACCCATTAACAATATATCATCAACATATACCAAATGGAACAACTTATCACTAGCAGTAGACACGTAGAATAAGGAGCTATCATTCTTGGAATCCAAGAAGCCAAGAGAGAAAAGTGCATGAGTTAGTCATTTGTTCCACATACGAGGTGCTTGTTTCAGACAATAAAGAGAGCATTTCAGCATACAAACATGATCAGAATGAGATGGATCAATGAATCGGAGAGGTTGCGACATATAAACAACCTCATCTAAGTGCCCGTGGAAGAACGCATTTGAAATGTTCAGTTGTGTAATATTCCAACCTTTAGTCACATCTAAGGAGAGTAACAATCTGATTGGTGTTGACTTCACCACCAGACTAAATGTGTCCACAAAATCAATCCCAAGACGTTGATGACATCCCTTGGAAACTAAGCATGCCTTATGACGATCTAGAGACCCGCCAGGTTTCAACTTTGTTTTGAACACACAACAACAACCAATAACATTCTGAGAAGGTGATGGAGGTACAAGTTCTCATATCCCATTCTGAATTAAAGCATTATACTTCTCAATCAGCACACAACGGCAATGGTCATTCTTAGCAGCTTGTGAATAACAAGCAGGTTCCTCACTAGAATGTGTAATCGCAGACAAGGTAAAGGGAAGCTTAGGCTTTAGTGAGCCTGTTGGAGTATAAGTAACCATATACTGAACTGGAGATAGTGGAGCTGGAGATGAATTAGTATCAGATGGGGCAGTAGGTACAGAAGGTTGAGAGAGGTCAACACTCAAGGGAAGGCCATCATTATGATGTGATGGATTTAACACAGATGGTGTGGTGGAGCTAGGTAGTGGTGAGTGTGTTTAATTCGGCTGAAGGTTGGTGCAAGGCTGGACTAGGTGATGGTAATAGAGAAGTGATAACATCTGTCTCACAGAAGCAGGGGTGTTGGTTGTGAAGCCAACAGGGGTAGTTGTAAAGTTATTGGCTCACTGATAGAATTGGTCGATGATCTGGGCACCTTTACATCCTGCGAGGAAAATGGAAATACATGTTCATCAAAAATGACATGACGAGATAAATAAAATTCCAGAAGAATGGTCAAAACATTATTCCCCTTATGAATTTTACTATATCCTTGAAAAATACAAGGTTTAGATCTACGTGACAATTTTTTCTTTGCGTAAGGACGAAGCCAAGGAAAACAAAGACAACCAAGGACACATAATAAGGTAATCAGGATATGTTTGAAATAGAATATAAAAAGGGGCTTGATGTTTTAGTCATGGTGTAGGTAGTCTATTAAGAGTATAGACGTCTGTTTCAAAAGCATTAGTCCAAAAAAGAGAAGGAACATTAGAATGATGCAATAGTTCTCTCCCTGTTTCAACAATATGCTTATGTTTTCTTTTGGTACAATCATTTTGTTCAGCAGTATAGGGACAGGAGGATTGTTGTGTAATCCCATTGTCACGTAAATACTAAGTTAAGGCTTGAAATTCACTTCCCCATCCAGGTTGAAAATATTTAATAGATCGACCAAAATATTTTTCAACAATAGTACGGAATTGGATAAATATAGAAAGAACTTCAGACTTAAAAAGAAGAAAGTAGATCCAAGTATATTTACTAAAATGATCAAAAAAGAAGACATAATATCGATAACCATCATTAGAAACAACCGGATCAGGGCCCCAAACATCTGAATAAATTAAATCAAGAGGGTCAGATGCCTTAAAAGTAGACTCACTAAACGAGATTTTATGACTCTTACTAACAACACATGTAGTGCATAAATTAGATGATTTACTAGATGCTAAAACAGTCGCGGGTAATGCTTGACGAACTGTAGGATAGGATGCATGCACCAGACGAGCATGTCAAACACCAACAGAAGCATCAAAGGAAGTTGGTGAGAGTAATTTCATCACTAGAAGAGAATAGAGTCCATCCCAGCTCGGCCGGTGTGCAGTATTCTCCTCATTACCAAGTCCTTAATCAAAGCATGATGAGGAAAATTCAACAGAAACATTGTTAGACTTAGCAAAAGAACTAATAGAGACCTTGAGTAGAAGTAGGAACATGTAGAATATTATCAAGTTTAATTTTTTCATCAGAAGAAGTGATGAAACTTTTACGTATGTGAGATATGGGTAATTTAGAACCATTACCTAGAGTGACTTCCTCAGAACCTTGATATTCAGAATGAATAGCTAAGTTATCAAGATTAGAGGTAAGATAATGCAGTACGGCGGGATATTTTGGTTCCATTAGGAGTTTTAGGTGAGGGATAGACTCGTGCAATGTGCCTTTTGCCTTCACAGTTGTGACAAACAATTGTTGACATGTCTGAAGGTATTGGATTAGAGGGCTAGTAGGAAGCATGATTCTGAAACGACTAACAAAATCCTTGATTCTGATAGCATCCACGACCTCGATTACCTCTTCCTCCTCTCCCACGACCACAATTCAGAGTGAATGAACTCTGGGTAAACTGTGTTGTGGGTGCAATAACAGTAAGAGATTCATCTCTTCTTAATTCTCATTCTCCATTCAACAACAATCCATATAAAGCGTCAAAACAAATCTCCTCTTGACGTGATTCGAGTGATCTTGTGAAAGGACAATAAGTTGGTCCTAATCCAACAAGAACAAATTCGACTAAATCATCGTTTGAAGTCGGATGCTGCAAAGCAGCCAACCTATCTGAAATTCCCTTCGTCTTTATGATATAGGACTCAATACTTGCATTCTCTCTTTGTAAATTATTCAACCGAGCTTTTAATTCACAAATTTGTTGCTTTGAACCGGAAACATAAGCAGTCACAAGTTTAGTCCACACTTTTCAAGCAGTTTCAACACCAACTAATTGAGGTAATATACCTTCAGAGACTGAAGCAACAATCCAACTTAGGACAAATTGATCTTCTCAAAAATTTGTAAGTTGAATAGGAAAGGAAAAGTTACACTTTTGGGCATTGGTGCAGGTTTTACGAAAGCCACCTACTGACCGTACAAGGTCCTACGGTCCGTAGAAAGCAGTCATAGGAAGTGGTCCTGAAAGTTGGATTTTTTAGAGTTTCTGAACTTTTTCCATGGATTAGCAAGATGGTCCGTAGAAAGACCTACAACCCATACGAAGTGGTCCGTAGAAGAAGGTCTCAGACTTGATGACATATTTTGGAGGAAAGGTTTCTACTAGAAGGACCCATGACCCGTAGAAAGTCCTACAGACCGTAGGAGTTGTTCATGGAAGTTGACTGGATTTCGGACCTTCAGTATTTTCACAACCCAAAGTACACCTTAGAGGTGACATGGCGAATAGGACCATGTGAGGCCCTAAACAAGCCACTTGACATAAGCATGACACTATAAATATCAAATAAAGGGAATACAACATAAGAATGAGATATAAGTTTCATAACTCTTTCAATTCATAAGGAAAATATCAAAAAATGCATGACTGAAATAAAGTGGAATACATCATCTATGTCTGACAAAGCCTCTACTAATCATAATATGGTTCGGACAGACCCCTAAACCACGAACAAAGTCTAAAAACTAGAAAAAAATCAAAAGCAATAAATGCATATGTGACAAGGTCCCCGAAACATGAGGATTCACCAAACTCCGAAGCAATGTTGATCAATCCAATCTAGCCACGACCAGATAGAGGAATGTCGGATCCTATATTATGAAACAATATAGGCACGATGTATGTGTCTATACTTTGAATGTATTGAGTATGAGAAAATTGCATAAATGTAAACATGATGACATAAGGAGTTTAAAGCATGATATACATGACCAAGTAAAACGTATTAGAGCTCAATAAGCCAAAATTATAAATCATGGAGCAAGGTCAATGCAACATTCGAAAGTCATAAGAAAAGCTTAAATCATGATCATTGAGGAAATCATAAACCTTGAAGAAAATCATAGTTTTGTGGGATATTTTACCATTAACCAACATAGACTGTGTGAGCTATAACATGAAATCCGGTGTCTTTCTCATACCGAAAAGAGATTGTCGAACTTGCCAAGGTAAGGACCATACATATTAGCTTAGGTGGATCCACTAGCTATGTCTTTCTAAGATAAATCCTATAGAGGTACATAGTTGGGGACAAGGGAATTACTTCTAAACATCAAACCTCTACTAGCAGTAAGACCTCTATTCTAGAATCCTCTCGGTGCTAAGTAAAATCTCAACGAAAATAATCATAATCATAATCATATCATAATACTTGGAAGGATAAGAGTTTAGCCATACCAATCCAACCATAAACTTCATATCATTAACTCCTTCCAAAAATCATGATTTCATAACATCTTCTTAAGATACTTATCTAAGCATCAAAATCATGATAATCTTTCATAGTGAGAAAAACATTCACAAATCATTTTGATACTTTATCTAAAGCATCCTTTATTTATAAATTCCTCAATTTCATGATGCATGCATACTTTCATAATCATAGTTCATAATCATAATATAGACATATAGCATGGGTTCATATGAAATTCATTGAGAAACACATAATTGAATCAAATCATGTATAAATAGATCAATTATAGACAATTGAATGATGAACGATTGAATCCATGAAGAATTACATAAAACCCTAGAAAATTGGGTTGAAATTATAATAGAAATTGAGTTTCTTTTGGGACCCAATGGATGAAAGGAGTCTATTAGTGAAATTCTCACATACCTTGGATAATCAAAGCCCTAAATATTGAAGGAGAAACCTTGAAGAATGAAGAACTCTAGAATCATTCTTGAATGCCTTGAGAGAGAATTGGACAAGAAACCTTTGAGAGAATTTGAGGGTTTGAGTGATTTGGGAGCGAATGGGTAGATTACAAGAGTAAAAATAGTTATAGGACTTATTTATAGTGTCAAAACGACATAGTATAGGTATAGAAAGGATAGGAGAAGACCTAAAATTCCTTGACTTAAAACTGTTGGATGGACTTCTACGGATCGAGCTACGGTCCCTAGGACTTTCCACAGAACATCTTGGCTGTTCGTAGAACCAAATACTAGAGACCAAAAATCCAAACATTTTCCACGAGTCCTCCCTATGGTCCGTCGAAACCTCTACGGAACATAGTCCCATCTGTAGAACCCATGTACCAAAATTTCATCCAAGTCCAACAAATTTCTATAGACACTAGTCCACAACCCATCAAAAGTTATAAGACCCATTGGTTCTCTCGTAGACCAAAAGTCCTTGAATTTCATCAAGTTTGAAATCCTTCAATGCGCACTTCCTACTGCCCATACAAACTTCTACGGACCATCCTATTGGTCAGAAGGGACTTATCTGGGACTTGAAATTTTTTTAAAATTCCAAAACCACTTCTACGACACCTTTCTACGGGCCGTAGAACTTCCTACAAACCGTAGACTGGCCTGCATAAACTTGCACCTTTGAAACTTTTTCTGCAACTTTCTTTCCAAACTCAACTTATCAAATTCCGAGGTGTTATACGTATCTTGTTCTATGGATGATCAGTACTGTCCGTAGAAGTTTAGATGGACTATAGGTCAGTCCTAGAGTCCCTTCTAACACCTAAACTATGCTTTTTTGACCCTATAACTAAGTCCTATAAGTGCTTTTACTCTTCAAAAACTACCCATTCCCTCTCATTTCCTCAAACCCTCAAATTTTTCCAAAGGTCTTTTTCTCCAAATTCTATCCAAAGTTCTCAAGGAAATTTCTAGGGTTCTTCAAGCTTCAAGCTTTTTCTTGCAATTCTAGGGATTGGATATCCAAGGTATGTGGAAAGTTCATCAATGGATTCTATTTCATTCATTGAGTCCCAAGGAATTCTCAAAATCTTCTTTAAGATGTCACCCAATTTCTAGGGTTTTTATATGATTCTTCATGGGTTCAATTAATTATGATCCAATTGATTATATTTGATCTTATTATGTATGATTTTATTCTAATTACATATTTTAAAAGTATTTCATATGAACCCATGCAATATGCCTAGTTGATAATCATGAATGGGATCTTTGAAACTATGCATGCCTGAAGAAATTGTAGTGACTATGATTCGAGGGTACTTTCGAATAAAGTATCTCATATTTTTATGAAAACTAGGTTTACTTTCGATTGAAGTATTCTCATTATGAAAGATTTCAATGATTTAGCCACTTCCGATTGAAGTGTGAATTTACTATGAAAAGAATATCATAATTTAGATGCTTTTGATTAAGTGTCTTTTAAACATAGATTATTTTATGAAGTGGTATTTTAAATGAGATTTTTTTATGATTTTGAGTTTTATGATTGAGTTGGTGTTACTAGATTCTCACCATTTCAAGACTAAAGAAATATGCATATGATATTATGACTTTATAATTTTCCGTTGAGAATTTTCTTAGTACCGAGTGGATTTGGATGATTCCCAAATTCCTTGACTTATGTGCCCCCGTAGGATGTCCCGATTGAATAAAATTAGCTAGTAGATCCACCTAAGCTTTAGAAAATGGTCCTTATCATGGAAAGTAGGAAAATATCTTTTCAATGTAGGAGCATGACACTATATTCCATATTATAACTCACATGGTCTATGTCGGTTAGAGGTGAACATCTCACAAAAGATATATTTTCTTCCTTAGCTTATGTCTTATACATATGTCATGATTCTTATATTTCATTGACCATTCCATGATTTATGAATTTAGCTTACTCGATTGTTCTATTTTCACTTGGTCATGCATTATCATGCATTAAACTTTTCACGTTTACATTTGTGCGTGTCCCCCATACTCTATACATTCAAAGTATTGACACATATATCTCTTGTGCCTGTATTGTTTCATAATATAGGATCCGACGTTCCTCCATCTGGTCGTTGCTAGATCAGATTGATTCAGCATTGCTAGCATATTGGTGAGTCCTCATATTTTGGAGACCTTGCCACTACCTAACTTTTATTACTTTCATGTCATTTCAGTTTCAGATTTCTTTTGTGAGTTAGGGATTTTTCCTAGTCACTTCTATGATATAGAGGCTTCTTGTCAGACTTAATATGTTTCCGCTTATGAGATGGTTGTACTAGGATTTCTGTATCATTTATGATGTTGAGTTTAAGACTTATATCTCGTTTCTTACTTTACTCTCTTTTATTGCTTATCATAGTGTCCTGCTCATGTCAAGTAGCTGGTTTAGGTCTCTCAGGATCCTATTCACCATGTCATGTCTATGGGGTAGTTTGGGTCATGAAAAAGTTGGTATTTAGAGTGCCAGGTTTATTAAGATTCTAGTAGTCTGACAAGCCGCGTCGAGTAGAGTCTTTTTCATAAGTGTGAAGCACACCACATATATGAATAAGAGGCTGCAAGGCATTTAAAAAACTTCACTTCTTTCATTACTCTAAAGTTGTGTGATAAAGTTGAACTATATGAGGGTCTTCCTCCTAACTCTTATTCTATGCTTTTTTGAATATGCCTCCAAGAAAAGCTCAGTTGAGAAGGAATGCTAATGATAATGTGGAACCCGTAGTTCCTCAAGCTCTGGTTGATCCTTTGGTTGAGCAAGTCTCACATGCGGAGCTTAGGATTGCTTTCCAAGTGTTGGCCCAAGCTATGACAGCACAAGCTAATAGGAAAGTTGTAGCTCTCGTGAACTCAATTATGGGTACGGCAACGACAATGGTTATAGACTCTATGAGGATAAATGTTCTGGAATTTAATGGTTTGAAAGTGGTTGAGGAACCATAAGAGTTTATTGAGTGAATACATAAGATTGTGAACTTTATGGGTGTGACTTCGGTGGAGAAGGTAGATTTGGCTGCATACCAATTGAAAGGGGTTGCTCAAGTTTTGTATGATCAATGGAAGGGAGAAAGGGCATTGGATGTGGGTCTCTCAGATTGCGACAAGTTCAAAAGGGCATTTCTTGATCGTTTCTTTCCCCTTGAGACGAGGGAAGCTAAAGTGCAAGAGTTCATAAATATAAGACAAGGCAACATGAGTGTGATTGAGTACTCTTTGAAGTTCACTCGATTGTCTAAGTATGCTCCAACAATAGTTGTTGACTCTAGAGCATGAATGATTAAGTTTGTATCGAGTGTATCCGAAATGGTTGTCAAAGAATGTCGAACTTCCATGTTAATTAAAGAGATAGATATCTCAAAGTTAATGATTCATGCCCAACAAATAGAGGAGAAAAAGCTAAAGGAGAAAGCTAGAAAGGGAAAGAATGAATAGTGGTGATTTCCCTCATGCTAAGTCCAGTGGACATGGACGTTCTCAGTTTTGGCAAAAGTTCTCCGGCCAAAATTCTTCAAATTCTTCAAATTCTCCAACTCAAAAGTTCAACAAGGATAGGGTGCCTACCCCAAGGCCTCAAAGTGGTACTCCTAGTGGTCAAAATGTCCCCACATGTAAGAGGTGTGGGAAGAACCAATCAGGAGAGTGTTTAGCCGGTTCGGGTGCATATTTTGGGTGTGGTAAGTCTGGTCACAATTTGAGATTGTCCTTTGTAGGCTAGCAAGGGTAGAGATTGTTGTCAGACACAACCTAGTGCTTCTTCTAGTTTCGATGGCGCTCCTCGTTAGAATAGATTCTATGCCCTTCAGACTCGATAAGATCATGAGGGTTCTCTAGATGTGGTAACTGGTATATTACGAGTCTTTCATTTTGATGTGCATGCATTGCTTGATCTAGGTGCTATATTATCTTTGTTGACTCCTTACGTGGCTACAAAGTTTGATGTCTTTCCCAAAATTCTTTTAGAACCTTTTTTTCAGTCTCTACACTTGTTGGTGATTCCATTATTGCTAGATGAGTCTATAGAAATTGCCCAGTTTCAGTTTCCCGTAGAGTCACTCTAGTTGACCTCTTAGAGCTAGACATGATAAATTTTGATGTCATTCTTGGAATGGATTGGCTTCATTCTTGTTATGTTTCCATAGATTATTGGACCAGATTAGTCACATTTCAGGTTCTGAATGAATCTATCTTAGAATGGCAGGGTAGAAATTCAGTGCCCATAGGTAAATTTATCTCTTGCCTAAAGGCTAGGAAAATGATTTCTAAAGGTTGAATCTTTCATCTTATTCAGGTTAGGGATATGAATTCCAAAACCCCTACTCTTGAGTCAGTTTCAATTGTAAATGTGTCTTTGGAAGTGTTTCCCAATGTTCTTCCAGGGGTTCTTCCCGAAAGAGAAATAGACTTTGGTGTTGACTTTCTTTTAGATATGCAACCTATCTCTATTCATCATCACGGTATAGCTCCGATGGAACTTAAAGGATCAGTTGAAAGACTTGTCGGATAAGGGTTTTATTAGACAGTATATCACCATGGGGTGCTCCAGCGTTATTTGTTTGGAAGAAATATGGTTCACTTCATATGTGTAACGACTAATGGTAATTGAATAAGTTCATAGTGAAGAATAAGTATCTTCCAAGGATAGATGACTTTCTTGATCACTCAAAGGTGCTACGTTCTTCTCAAAGATTGATCTTTGATTGGGGTATCATCAATTGAGAGTAAGATAAAGTGACATTTTGAAGATGGCTTTTCAAACACGGTATGGTCACTATGAATTCTTAGTGATGTCATTTGGTTTGAGTAATGCCTTGGCGACTTTCATGGATCTTATGAATAGAGTGTTCAAGCAATATCTTAACATGTACGTCATTGTGTTTATTGATGATATTTTCATTTACTCAGGGAGTGAGGATGAACATATTGATCACTTAAGGATAGTTTTGCAAATCCTCAAGTATCATCAATTGTTTGCTAAGTTTAGCAAATGTACATGAGTTTTGGTTGAGATCTGTTACTTTCCTTGGCCATATTATTTTCGATAAAGGTATCAAGGTTGATCCTAAGAAGACTGAGGCAGTTAAGAACTGGCCTAGGCCTCTTTCCCCTTCAGATATTTGGAATTTCTTAGGTTTGGCCGGTTATTATAGAAGGTTTGTGGAAGGATTTTCCTCTGTTGCATTGCCTTTGACTACGATGACTTAGAAAAAGGTGAAATTCTAATGGTCAAAAGCTTATGAGAAGAGTTTCCAAGAGTTGAAAGATAGACTCACTTCAGCCCTAGTTTTGACATTACAAAAAGGATCTAATGGGTTTGTGGTTTATTGTGATGCTTCACAGATCGGTCTTGGTTGTGTTTTGATGCAACATGATAAGGTAGTTGCTTGTGTTACAAGGCAATTGAAGGTGCATGAAAATACTATCCAAGGCATGATTTGGAGTTAGCAGTGGTGGATTTTGCTTTGAAAAATTGGAGACATTATCTCTATGGCATCCATGTGGTTATGTTCACCGATCATAAGAGTTTGCAATACATATTTAAGCAAAAGGATATAAATCTTTATCAAAGGAGATGACTTGAATTGTTGAATGATTATTATATGAGTGTTATTTATCATCCGAATAAGGCAAATGTGGTTGCCGATGCTCTTACCCAATGGTTGATGAGTAGTGTTGCTTACATTGAGGATGGTAAAAAGGAGTTAATCTGAGATGTTCATAGACTACCTCAATAGGGTGTTCACTTGGTTGACTCCAACGATGGTGGCATCATTGTTCAAAATGGCTTAGAATTGTCTCTTGTTTCAGATGTGAAAGTTAAGTAAGGTCTTGGTCCGACTATGGTTGAGTTGAAGAAAACGGTTTCTAAAAAATCCATTGAGGCTTTATCACAAGGGGGAGATGGTGTGCTTTGTTTCTAAGGTCGGTTATGTGTTTCGAATAATGATGAGTTGAAGCAACATATTTTATCGAAAGCTAATAGTTCTCGATATTCTATTCACCTGGGAGCCACCAAGATGTACCATGATTTGCGGAAGGTCTATTGGTGGAATGAGATGAAGAAAGATATTACGAAATTTGTGGCTATGTATCCTAATTATCAACAAGTGAAATTTGAGCATCAAACACTAAGGGATTTGGCTCAAGACATTAGCATCCCTACTTGAAAGTGAGAAGATTTGAATATGGACTCCATTACGGGTCTACTGCATACTCGTCGATAGTTTGATTCTATTTGGATTATTGTGAACCGAATGACTAAGTCAGCTCATTTTCTTCCCGTGAAGACTTCATTTACAGCCAAAGACTATGCTAGGCTATATATTCAGAAAATGGTGAAGTTGCATGGAGTGCCTTTATCCATTATCTCCGACAGTGATACTTAGTTTACTTCACAGTATTGGAAGTCATTTCAGAAAGGTCTTGGTGCTCAAGTAAAGCTTAGTACGACTTTTCCTCCTTAGACTAATGGTCTAGCCGAGTGTACTATTCATACTTTGGAGGATATGTTGAGAGCCTCTGTGATTGACTTCAAGGATAATTGGGATGATCATTTACCTTTGATTGAGTTTGCTTATGATAATAGTTATCACTTAAGTATCCAAATGGGTCTGTTTGAGGCTCTCTAGGGTAGGAGGTATAGGTCTCCTATTGGTTGGTTTGAAGTCAGTGAGCTCACTTTGATAGGGCCCGAGTTGGTTAATGAGGCTATGGAGAAGTTTCAACTTATTAGAGAAAGGTTGAAAACGTCTCAAAGTCGACAAAAGTCTTATGCCAATGTTAGAAGAAAAGAGCTTGAATTTGATGTTGATGATTGAGTTTACTTGAAAATCTCACCTAAGAAGGGTGTGCTTAGATTTGGAAAGAAAGGAAAGCTTAGTCCCCGATATGTAGGCCAGATAAGATTTTGAGACATTTCCGCAAGGTAGCCTATGAATTGGATTTGCCTTCCGACTTGGTATTGGTGCATCCATTGTTTCATGTCTCATTGTTGAAGAAATCTATTGGTGATCGTACATTTATTATGCCATTGGATAGTGTTGGCATTAAGAAAAGTCTTTCTTATGAAGAGGTTTTGGTTGAAATCTTGGATCGTCAATTTCGAAAGTTGAGAAACAAAGAAGTTGCTACCGTGAAAGTTCTTTGGAGAAATCAATTAGTTATAGGTGCTACTTAGGAGGCCGAAGCCAATATGATGTCTAAGTATCCTAATCACTTCCCCTCTGTTCCCAGTCTAGCTTGAGTTATTAGTTTCTCATGTTTACTCTTTCGGATTCATGTATTTTAGCTATTCTCATATTTCCATATGTATGCATCTTCATGAAAACTTGATTTTGAGTTTATGTTTTAGCTTGGGTCGATTACTCCTTCTTTTAGGACATTTTGATATGATTTGCAGTCATGTAAGGTTGTTAGATCTCTTCCCTACTCTATTTATGCTATCTTGAGTCCCATTCGAGGACGAATCTTCCCAAGGGGGAAATATTGTAACATCTAAGAAATTGGTAAGTTGAATTAGAAAGGAAAAGTTGCACTTTTGGGCACTGGCCTCTTATGGAAGATGGTCCGTAGAAGAAAGCCGTAGGAAGTGGTCCTGAAAGCCAGATTTTTTAGAGTTTCTAAACTCTTCCCACGGACTGGCAGGACGGTTCGTAAGAGGACATACAACCCATAGGAAGTGGTTCATAGAAGAAGGTCTCAAACTTGGTGATATATTTTGGAGGATGGGTTTCTACAAGAAGGGCCTACGACCCATAGAAAGTCCTACGGATAGTAGGAGTGGTTCGTCGAAGTTGACTGGATTTTGGACTTCAGTATCTTATTCTACGGATGACCAGTACGGTTTGTAGAAGTTTTTACGGACGGTAGGTTTGTCCGTAGAGTCCATTTGGCAATTTTTAATTAAGGATGTTTTGGTCTTTTCCTACCATACAACACCTAAACTATGTCGTTTTTGACCCTTTAACTAAGTCCTATAACTGCTTTTACTCTTCAAAACTACTCATTCCCTCTTATTCACTCAAACCCTCAAATTTTCCCACAGGTCTTCTTCTCCAAATTCTCTCCAAAGCTCTCAAGGAATTTTTTAGGATTCTTCAAGCTTCAAGCTTTTTCTTACAACTCTAGGGCTTGGATTACCCAAGGTATGTAGAAAGTTCATCAATGGATTCTTTTTCACCCATTGAGTCCCAAGAAATTATCAAAATCTCATTTAAGATGTCACCCCATTTCTAGGGTTTTTATGTGATTCTTCATGGGTTCAATTAATTATGATCCAATTGATTACATTTGATCTTCTTAAGCATGATTTGAATCTAATTACATATTCTCAAAGTATTTCATATGAGCCCACACTATATGCCTATTTGATAATCATGAATGGAAGCCTTGAAACTATGCATGCATGAATAAATTGTAGTGACTATGATTATAGGGTGCTTCCGAATAAAGTATCTCATGTTTTTAGGAAAACTAGGTTTACTTCAAATTGAAGTATTCTCGTTATGAAAGATTTCAATGATTTCGCCAACTTCTAATTTGAAGTGCGAATTTACAATGAAAATATTACCATGATTTAGATGCTTTCGAGTAAGTGTCTTCTTAACATTGATTGTGTTATGAAATCATGATTTTTTAAAATGAGTTATTCTTATAATTTTGAGTCTTATGTTTGAGTTGGTGTTACTAGATTCTCACCATTTCAAGTCTATAGAAATATGCATATGATATTATGACTTTATGATTTTCCATTGGGATTTTACTTAGCACCGAGTGGATTTGGGTGATTCAAAAAATTCTTGAACTATGTGCCCTCGTAGGATGTCCCAGTTGGACGAAATTAGCTAGTGGATCCACCTAAGCTTTGGAACATGGTCCTTACCTTGGCAAGTAGGACAATATTTTTTTAATGTGGGAGTAAGACACCGAATTTCATATTATAGCTCACATGGTCTATGTCGATTAAAGGTAAACATCTCACAAAAGATACATGTTCTTACTTAGTTTATGTTTTATACATATTTCATGAGTCTTACATTGTGTTGCCATTCCATGATTTATGAATTTGGCTTACCCGATTGCTATGTTTTCACTTGGTCATGCATTATCATGTTTTGAACTTATCACATTTACATTTACATTTGCATATGTCCCCCATACTCAATACATTCAAAGTATTGACGTATATATCTCTTGTGCCTATATTATTTCATAATATAGGGTTCGACGTTCCTCTATCCGATCGTGGCTAGATCAGATTGATTCAACATTACTAGAAGATTAGTGAGTCCTCATATTTCAGCGACCTTTCCACTACCTACCTTTTATTGCTTTCATGTCATTTCAATTTCACACATTTTTTATGAGCCAGGAATTTATCCTAGTCATATCTATGATATAGAGGCTTGTTGTCAGACTTAGTATGTTTCCGCTTATGAGATGGTTGTACTCTTATTTTGGTATCATTTATGATGTTAAGTTTGAGACTTACTATCTTTTATTGCTTATCATAGTATCATGGTTATGTCGAGTGGCTAGTGTAGTGTCTCTCGAGATCCTATTCACCATGTCATGTCTAGAGGATAGTTTGGGTCATGACACACCTCATCACCTTCAATATGATAATCAAGACCACAACCCCTAATCATAGGAAGAAATTGTTGTCTTCCACAATACAAAATTGGAGAATGTATGTTTAACAGGAAGTTGATGGGTAAGGTTGGGAGAAGGAAAGGCATTAGCAAGGAAATTATGTGTAGTGGAGATGTTCCCGACAGAGTAGAGGAGTCGCTTGCCATTTCTGCTGAAATTGTATGCGATAGATTTTTTTGGTTGTTTAAACCTCTTAGGGTTCTGACACCATGTAGAACCTTTTCAATAATAATGTGTGATGTACATGATTGAATATATAGAGCGTCTAACTTAAGAGTTCTACAGTTACACAAGTACAATATTGAAACCAACACAAACTAGGAGATAAAAAAACTAATCCTAGTTGGACTATAATGTTATAAACATCATCCGTTTTCACTATAAACTTCATCGCTAATGCATTTCTAAATTTCTCGTAGATAACAATTTTTGATAATCCATCATTGATTTGTTGCTAAATAGAATTAGTGATGAGTTTTGTTGTTTAGCTATTAAGTTTTCTGTTAGTAATCTATATTTTTTTAGTAGTGCAAGTGTAACAACCCTAAGGTCATTTTGTGACTTTTGCATTTTCCTCTATTTGACCCTCCCCATATCTTCTGTTATCTATTTGAGACTTACGGAGATGGGTGTAATGATTTCCGAAGTGATCAAATGTGTTTCGGGGGAGCTTTACAATTTTGAAAGTTTAGAACTTGGAAAGTTTAAGCAAAGTCAACATTTGAGGTAGGTGAGATTGAATTTGAGTATTGACGATTTCACAAGGTTCGGAGGGTGATTTATGATCTAGTTGGAGGTTTAGCATAGTTCTTGAGGCATTTTGGACCTTTGGGTGGAGTTCTAGTTTCTCTTAAGATTGGTATTGACCATGGTCATTATTTAGTCAAGATGACCTCAGAATGGTATTATGTGATTCCTATAGATCTTGAATGTATTTTATGATCATTTTGCACTATTGATTTGTGTTTGGAAGTTTCTAAATGGATTTTAAGGGTTAAATCCAAGAAGTTACATGAGTTTGGAACTACTTTCAACTTGTTTCTAGTGAATACTAGTTCCTCCTTTGCATTTACAAAGCCTTGGTTACATTCACGGAGAAGGATTTCCTTGGTCTTCGCATTCATGGGGGGGGGGGGGGAGCAATCGTGTTCGCAAAGAGGAATATCCAAATCGCGTCGCACTTGTACTTTGCGTTTGCAAGGATTGGGTCATAATCATGGGGTTTGGGTAAGGTTGTAGGCTCACGTTCATGGCAGGTGTTGTGTTTGCAAAGAACACCTCAGATCTGGATAAAACTAAATCCCTAAATCGAAGTTAGACCTCTTATTTTGATTTTGGGAGATCTTGAGCTCGAATTGAGGAGATATTTTATGTTACTTTGAGATTTTTTCAGGGGGTAAGATTCTAACTCCCTACTTGGTATATTCTCATTGTTAAATCAGTGATTTAATCCATTAAATAGTGTTTGGTATTGAAAATTGGGGATTTTTCACATAAAGCTAGGAAATCGTGTTTTGTGATCAGAGGGTTGATTCTAGTTTTTAGTTGAATTTTAGATTGGAATTCATATATTTATGAGTAAAGTGATTTTGAAAGAACATTCCAATTTTTACATCAAGGGCTCGAGGTTGACTTTTTGACCTAATTTTGACTCAATTATATATATGAAAATATGAGTGTCGTTAGACTTGTACACTAATGTAAATCATGATTTTGATAGATTGGGAAATTTTAGAGGCAATACTAAAGAGAAGGTAATTGTGTGGGAGTTGATGGCGCATTTGCTCATCCTTCGAGATATGTTATGACTTACTCTTTTTAGACTTGGCTTGGGTGATAACTTATTGTATAAAATATGTTATGTGTTGGAAAAAATGATGTGATTGTAGTATTGTAAAGATGAATCATCATTGTTAATTTTGAGTTGGAACTTAGCTAATAGAGGCTACGTTAAAATGATTTACTAACGAAATTGATATCAGATACACTCGGTGAAATTCATAGTGGATACTTGATGAAATTGATATTGGATACACGAGATGAAGCTAATTTTGGATACACAGATACATGAAGTTGATACTGGATACATGAATTTATGAAACTCAAATACATTGTGAAACACAAATACTAAGAAGTAGAGAGACGAGAGAGGGAGAGAGGCAAGCGAAAGAGGAGAGAGACACAATGCATTCGTTAGGTACAATGTATCCAAAGGCAAATACAACGTATCTAAAGGAATATATAGTGAATCTAGAGGTAACTCAGACAAGATATACTCCCTCCGTTTAAAAAATAATGGTCTAGTTTGACTTGACACAGAGTTTAAAAAGTAAAGAAGACTTTTCAATTTTTGGGGTCCTAAATTAATGTTATGACAATTGTACCAAAATGCCATTTAATCTGGTGGTCTTAAACATGTCACGTGGAAAGCTGAAATTAGAGTGTTGCCAAAAAAGCAAAGGGGTCATTCTTTTTTTAAAACAAACTAAAAAAGAAAGTAGGTCATTCTTTTTTAAATTGAGTGAGTATAATTATTGCAACTATTGATACGTTGAGTAATTAACACCAATACTAGTGTTCTTTATGAATGTTGCTCTTGTTTTCAATTTGTTTGTTTTACTCTTTTTTTAGTCTGTTTAAAAATAATAAGGTTTCTTGGTAAAGAGGAACAAAGAAAAGTCTAATTCTGCTTTTGAAATTTCGGAACACATTAACATTCTATATTTGATAGACAAGAAAACAAGACCAACTTGGGGTATGAGAGAGGAGAAGTAGGGATTAAGAAATGAAAATATGAGTGATAGGACCTTTTAGGCGTTAAGTAAACTATTTTGGGGTTTCCTATGGGTATAAGGACAAAAATGACCTTGTTAGTGATTTCTTATCAGCCAAAGCATGGTCAGTACATTGAGAAACGCGGAAGTGTTTTGTTATTGTTCACTACACTGCATTTTCTTGGTTAAATTTGGACTTGAAGTCTTTTTTATTTATGCCAAAATGGGCTATAGATGATACATAAACAAAAAGATCCTTGTCGGCTCACAAATGATCAGAACAGGTGCAATATGAAGTGACCCTACCAAGTAGGGTTTCCTAACGTGCAGTTTCAACTTCTTCAGCTTCCTCACTCTTTTCCTTTTCTGACCGCCGCTCTAAAAATGCTCTCTATTGTCTCCTTTAATGCTGGATTTATGTTTCTTCTTCTTTGGGTAATCAACATCCTCCATGATCATTGTGTGGCATGTGATGTTGTTATCAGCTTTCAAAGGTATATGTTCTTTCATCATGTTATAAAATAATAATAACTTTTTTCTCAGAGCTCAAATGGATAAACAGTTGGTGATGTTGGAAAGAAGACTCATATTCCTTTAATTTGATAGGTTATGAGCCACCTACTCTTCATATTCTAAGAGATATGATTGTTTGAAGTTGATACAAGTAAAATCTTGCATCGAAACTCAATTGCTAAGGAAGCTTTCAACTCAACTTTGTGATAGAGGATTCTTATTACCTTAATTTATCTCCAAATCTATTCCCACACTAACAAATTGACTTTAACACCTATGCACGATTAAGAATCATCTGGTACGACCCTATATGCATATGAAGAGTGGTTCAGGTCATAGCATAGAAAATTTTGGGGTGTTACATAATTAACCTTAGAAACTATTCTAAAGAAGTTCAAAACTAAGAATAATGAAAACTCTATTCTAATGGTAATCCCTAACTTCTAATAATAATATGTCTCCCTACAAACATTGTCGTAATGAACTATCTACAATAGTAGAGTTGGAATCCTAATATCAGTTGAATTGACTTTGACTTGGTTAATTGTAACACCTCGAAAGTGCCTAACTCAGTTAAAAGTTATAAAGTGCAGAAACTAGCTAAAGTGTGCAGCTTTTTGGGCTTCTCAAATAGTGTTTATGGTTTGTATATGGGTTTACGGGTCATAGACGTGTCTCGTGAAGGACATAAGGTATTACGGCTCATAGTTGGGTCTACGAGTCACGGAAAGGCCTCATGGATACAAATTCTTGAAACCCCAAACTTTTCCCTGGATTCATTCTATGACTAGACTCTAGGAAACGTGTAATGGAATAATAAAGTATAAGGTTCTTTGAATAATGTATGTCAACTTTCTTGTGATTAATTGCTAACTGTGTGCATACTTAAAGTTGTGAAATCAATATCTGAAAATATGTGATAAATTGACATGACACCTCTCTATGACCTCCAATTACATTTATCTTTTTTCTCCTTTTTTAAAACCATTTTTCTGCATTTTAAATTTTTATTTGTTTTTAGATGTTTTGTAGTTTGTCAGATAGCCATTTAAGAATTTTATTTTCATTTTAAAATTTATTATGAAATGTAAAAATAAAAAAGTCACTCTTAAAATCTCTTAATGAGACCTCATAAATATACTTTCTTATTCCTCTCCTATAACTCATTGCTTAGTTATTGTTGTATTGTTGGACTTTCCACTTTTAATATAATATACATATAAATAAATCTAAATAAATAAATAAATATAAAATAAAGAAGATATAATAAATTGAGCGTTTTTAGTTGGGGTAATAGTGTAATTTAACATGCATGTTAGAGGGTGTTCAAATTCCACTAAACTTGGAAAAATTGTAGTTTAAAAACATGGGGAAACCTCTCCATTCAAAACCAACAAAGGGTGGTATGAGCAAGTGCTTATTTTTCCTTATCAAAAAAGCCACAACCCTTCAGAAAAGTCACAAGCTTCCGGAAAGATCAAAACTCATTGAAAAAGTCACAACTCTTTGGAAAAATTAAAATCCTTCAAAAATGACACAACCCTTCCAATAGGAAAGGTGTCTGCTTTTAATATAATATAATGCAAATAAATAAATATAATATTAAATTAAGAAGATATACTAATTGGGTGTTTTAAGAAGAAGAATAAAAAACTTAGAAAATTCATAGGTTAAAAAGGAAACCCCTCTATTAATAGCCCACAAAGGATAGTATGAACAAGTTACAACCCTTCGAAAATGACACTGTTAACACATCCAAGGTCACTGGAACTTTTACGGTGCGCCCTTTGAGTACACCTATGATGAGTAATCCTCTCTTCGTGCCAACTGTGCCAACTAATACAGTCCCGCAGACAACAATGGTGCCGAAATCCAACAATGATCCTCCATCAAAAGTTCATCATGATCATGGCTACACCCAAGAAGAGGCTCTTAAATTTCCAAGCTCTTCTCCCCACACCCATCAGTATAGTTCCCCTGTCGAAGTTGAAAAAACTATTAAGAACGAGGAACATGAAGAAATGGCTAGGAAAATGAAGAGCTTGGAACAGAGTATAAGAGATATGCAGAGACTATGAGGCCACAAAGGCATCTCATTCAGTGATTTGTGCATGTTTCCCCACATCCATTTGCCATCCGCACTACAACACAATGTATTTATAGTTACAAAATTTAAGCTATGAATGTAAAACTCGTAGCAATTACCTCATAATAGCCACAAATATTTGACTTCTGTAGCTATCTACTAATTCGTAAATTTTTTTAGCCATGAAAATCTAATTGACAAAGCTAATTCTTCATTTTTGCTATATTTATTAATAATCGAGGCAATAATTGGCTAAATAGCTACAACTTTATTGCTACAACAAAACTTTGTAGGTGATCATAAGTTTTTGTCACGATATAAAGTTATTGTAGCAAAAGTATCCTTTTAGCCACAATAAACTATTTGAAATAAAATATTGTAGTTAAATAAATATGTTTGGTTCAAATTAAACTTGTGAAAATAGTCAAATGATATAGCAACGTCTTTTCTGCTATAATAAAACTTCGTAGACAATTACTAGCTTTGTGCCACGAGTTGAAACTTATTGTAGTAATAGTAGCACTTTAGCCACAATAAATTATTTGAAACAAAATATTGTAACTAAATAAATATTTTTTGCTTCAAATTATAAAAATTTGTGGCAATAGTTAAATGATATAGCCACGTCTTTTCTGCTATATATAAAACTTCGTAGCCGATTAGTAGCTTTTTGCTACGAGTTGAAACTTATTGTAGTAACAGTAGCACTTTAGCCACAATATATTATATGAAACAAAATATTCTAATTAAATAAATCATTTTGCCTCAAGTTACAAAAAGAATGTGGCAATAGTTAAATGATACAACCATAGACTTTTTGCTAGAGTAAAATTTCATAGTTATATATTAATTTTTGCCACGTATTGACACATTCTATTTCAATAGTAATATTTTAGCCACGAAGGAGTTATTTAAATTAAAATATTTTAATTAAATAAATAATTTTTCCCAATTTCTAAAAAGTTGTGGCAATAGTGGTCTTCATAGCTATAATTATTTGTAATAACAAAATAACATAACCACACAATTAATATTGTGATAAATTTCATAGTTAATAATTATATTTTACCACGAGTCGAAATGTGTTTATAGCAATACTAATCTAGTGTAATTAGGTGTGTTAATTGTTCAATCCGATTCAATTGTATAACCCTACTTATAAAATTCAAATATAATTTCAATAAATAAGTAGTTATATCTTATTAATTTGGATTAACTAATTAAATCGCACTTAAACATAATTTCAAGTCTCATTAAAACTTCATCTTGATCTAGTGCTTTTAAAATTATTGTTTGATTCAAACTTTTTTCATCAAAACAATACTTTTATCAATATAGTATAACTAGAGGTATTAATTATTCGATTCAATTCAATTTATAGCTTGCAAATCTTAAAGATAACTTAAACTAGTAAATAAGTGATTGTATTTACTTCAATTGAATAAATCATTTTTAGCAAACCTTCAATAAGTCTCGGTCAAACTTTATCCTAATCAAGTGTTTTCAGAATTATTATTTGACTCATAAGTGATTTATTGAGACAATATCTTTAATTAACAATTTACAATAATTAGAGGGCATTTGACTCGATTCAACTTTATAAATCTTGCATATAAGTTTTAAATAAATACGTGATTACATAATAATTGCATACAAATAAAAGTATCAATTGCATTTCAAATAAAAAAACTAAAATGCATAAAGAAGGATAAATCTTCGCGATTCCTCCAATTAGACTTCTTTTATTTAATTTTCTATGAATTTATAATTATTGTAAGACTGTATTTTTATTTGGGCTCAAATTGGTCATGTGTAACATTATTGAAAGTTTGCTAACTAGTAACCAAAGTTTAAAATTTATAGTTTGTTTCTTCAAAGGAATTAATTTTAATCATTAAAATACGCCCCTCATTTGGAGTTCTCATCATATTTTTAAAGATTTATTTGTAATTGTTCTATTTTATTATTCATTACACGCATATTTTAGTAAAATTATAATCACTCTAACAGATTTGTATAAAATTACATGGGACACACGTATGACACACGTGGAACACACGTGCAATGAACTTATATATATTACTTTTTTTATATATAAAAATGAAATTTGTAGCTAGTTTTTGTGCCACCACATGAACAAAAATTGAGAGACAAAGAGCTTGTTTGGCATTGCTGCTAAAAACTGCTTATTTTCATAAGCACTTTATTAAAATGGTTTTTCAGGAAAGTGCTTTTGAAAAAAAACAATTTGTGTTTGACTAATTTATTTGATAAGTGTTTTTTATAAGCAAATTGTGTTTGGCTAATCTTTTATAAAAAGTACTTTTGAGAGTCAAATTACGATAAATGGCAAGTATTAATGTACTTTTAATATTAAGATTATTTTATAGAGAGAAACTAATTTAAATATCTATTACAAAAAATTAAATTAAATATTTATTTTTATTAAATTAAAATATTCATATTCAAACTTTCAATGAATATTATATATTGTTTTTGGAGGGTTTAAATCTTTAATTGTTTTTTTTCCCAATCTTGCAAAAATATTGTTGTTACTTGTTTTCTAATTCTGCAAAATAATACGTAAAATAATAAATAAAATAATAATAATACATAAACGTAAAATAAAATATAAAAATTATCATATAAAAATAAAAATAAAATTATTAAATGAAACTTACCCAAACATATGAGATATGCTAATTAAATAATAAGAGATATATTGATAAATATATATATATATATGGAAGGGATATTTTAATCTTGAAAAAAATAATTTTCTATTTCTGCTTCTGCTTTTTTTTAAAAACAGAAATTTTTACCTTCTTCCCAACAACAGAAAAACTGCTTATGCATCCATTTAAAAGCAGTTTTACAGGTTTGTTAAACACCTAATTTTTCAAAAAAAATATTTTTTTTCTCAAACTAATTGCTTCTGGGCTGCCAACAGCAATGCCAAACAGACTCAAAATTCCTATCATTAAAATTATTATTCATATTGATTTTTATATAGTATTCTTATATTAAGAATTGAATGAAACATAAATTATAAGGAATAAAACCCTTCCATATTTAGATCCAAACCCAAAATCTTCCCTCAAAAAAAACAAATTACAAAAAGCAAAAAATCCCCCCAAAACTTTCAAACCCAATTAGAAAACCTAGCCTCCCTTATGCCTCAAGCACCCAGATTCCTTTTTGCTTCCCCATCGCCTCCCCTCCCTCTTCTTTATCTCATTTTCTTGTTTAAATTAAATTTTTTTATGTGGAATGTTTTGCTAACTAACTTCTATTTTTTTGTAGGTTTTTTTATATTCAAGTTATGTTCATATCTTCTTATTTACAATTTTGGAATTTATCCTTCACTTATTTGACTTAAATTTTTGAATTTAGACTATTTCAGATTTTAAAAAAAATATTATATCGTATGAGCAAATCTTGAAGATTTTAAAGTTTGAATAGTGTTGGGAGGAGCCATAATTCGCAGATTGCAAAAAATGTCACAATTAGGATGAAGTTCTTTGAAGAGGTAAAAGTTTACAGATCTTTTTTTTTTTTCTTTGCATTTTTTTGGTTTGTATTTGTTAAAATTTTTAGTAAATGAATTATTTAAATATTTTTGTTTTCTCCTTGAAATATTATAAATATATACACACTATCATCTATAATCAGTTGGTAATGAATTTTTGGTGCTTAAATACTTCATCATTTTTACAGGCATATCAATGGAGCTAAAGCATATAAGTGACAAGATCGATGTTAATCAAGCTAAGATTCAATTTAAGGTTATGGAAGGAAAGATAAGAGAAGATTATATAGCTTTGTACTCAAACAAGATGCTGCATTACAAGAACTGTATATAATTATAAATACTTTTAAAATTATAAATTGTAATTATATGTAGTTTGTGAAGTGTTTTTAAATCTTAAAATCAATTCATAGCCACATCATGCAACTCTTGGAACTAACAAACCTTGCGAAAAAATCTTCAATAATAATGAAATTATTTATTGAATGCAACCAATATATATATACATATACATATACATACATATATGTATATATATATATATATATGTATATGTGTATATACATATATTTATATATGCATATATATATATATGTATATATATGTATATATATATATAATAGTTTTGACGCATGTGCATGATAAAGTAAACTTTCCTATGATAAAATGAATGATAAAGTATGAGTTCCTATGAATAGTGGATGTAAACTTTCTTATGATTACTATTGAAAGTTAGTCACTCTTAAAATCTCTTACTTATATACCTCATAAAAATGCTTTCTCCTCCCTTCCACCATAGTGCATTACTTAGTTATTATTGTATTCTTGGAGTTCTTACTTCTATTATAATATAATATAATTAATATTAATATAAAATATAGAAGATACACTTAGTTGGATGTTTTTCGTTGGAATATTAGATTAATTTAATATTTATGTTAGGGAGTGTTCTAATTTCTCTAAACTTTGAAATTGTCAACTTTTGTGAATCAAACTTGAGTTTTTAAGAAGAGAAAACATAAAAAAAACATAGTTTAAAAATATGAGGAAACCCCTCCATTTATAGTTTAAAAAGTATAGTATGAGCATGTGCATATTATTTCTTATAATAGAAGTCATAACTCTTCTGAAAGGTCACAACTCATCAGAAAGTCACAAATCTTTGGAAAAGTCGTAACCATTCAATGTTAAATGGTATCTTCTTTTAATATAATATAGCATAATATAATATAAATATGACATAAAATATAGAAGATATACTAAATTGGGTGTTTTAAGAAGAAGAACAACAATGAAAAACTTTTCAAAATTGTAGTTTAAAATTTTGACGAAGCCCCTCTTTTTATAGCCAACAAAGGGTAGTGTATGAAAAACTGCTTATTGTGTCTTATCAAAAGAAAAGTCACAACCCTTTAGAATACTCACAACCCTTCAAAAAGGTCACAACTCATAAGAAAAGTCCTAACTCTTCGGAAAAGTCACAACCCTTCGGAAATGTCACAACTCTTCAGAAAAGTCACAATCCTATAGAAAAGTTACAACCCTTCGAAAAGGTCACAACTCACCAAAAAAGTTATAAATCTTGGAAATGTCACAAGCCTTCAATGTGAAAAGGTGTCTGCCTTTCATATAATATAATATAATATAATAAATATAATACAATACAATATAAAATATAGAAGATATACTATATTTCGTATTTTAAGTTGGGGATATTATAATAATTTAACATTTAAGTTAGGTAGTTCGTTCTCTAAAGGTAGTATAGATAAAAAGAAGAAGATAGATATAGATTTATCTAATTTTAATTGATATGAAATTTTAAAAAGTAAAGAAGACTTTTACTTTAAGGATCATATGTAGAGAATATAAAAATGTCTTTTAAGTTTGTGGTCTTAAAGATGCTCCCCCACCCCCAAAAAAAGAACATTCTATATAAACTAAATAAAATAAAAGCACAAGAAATAAATTGGAAACGAAGGAGTACTTATTAAATCTAGTTTGGACTCTTCAAAAAAGTTTTTGATCAAATCATTTTTCTCCAATTGTTTGAGACTTTTCACAACCTAAATACCAAGTTGTAGTTTGTGCAACGGAAAATCATTGAACTCCTTGTCAAGTAGAAGTTGCTCCAAAAGTATATTTATGGCTATGAAAATGAGTACATATTACTTATCAAGATAGTTTTCTCGTTTGAAGTTGAGTTATTTCATTCTCCTTGTTGCATCAATTTTTGTTGAACTATCTAATTTACCTATAAAAATATTGTAATTGCATAATTAAACAACTCTCACAATCTTCCTTATTTTAAGAAAAAGAATAGAAAACTTACAAAATTCGTAGTTTAAAAGTGTGAGAAAACCCTCTATTTTTAGACAACAAAGGAGATTATGAAAAGGTGCTTATCGTGCCTTATCATATAAGTCATAACCCTTCAGAAAAATCATAAATTTTTGAAAATGTCATAACTCATCGAAAAAGTCACAAGTCTATAAAAATGTCACAATCCTTCGAAAAAGTCACTACTGTAATGACCCTTTAGGTTATTTGCGTGTTTGTACCTCTTTTCTATTGTTTAGAGCATTCCTGTAGTGACCCTAAGTCAATTTTGACTTGCTGGCACTGCAGGTTCGATCGCATGGTCGTTCGTTTGGGTTTTATGCCTATTTTCTTGTTTTGGAGCTTTAGAACCTTGAAAAGTTGATTTCGGTCATAACATCAGGTAAAGAACCTCAGATGGGAATTTTGACAGTTCCATCAGCTCCGGAGCAACCAAATTAGGCTAGAATCGTTGTTGGCCTGTGTCTCGGGGTTTCCAGTGTGATTTTGGAGCCAGTTAGCTCTTTAGCCTTCGAAATTTGACTTAAAGTTGACTTTGGTCAATATTCTTGGTAAACGCACTCGGATGAGAATTTCGTCAGCGCGGTTCATTTCAGAATGCCGAGTTTGGTCTAGCATGACCCTTCGAGAACTTTCAGGAGCTTCCGATTAAATTCCAAGGCCTCCGGTAGAATTTGTCTAAAATGGCCCATTGGGTGTGGGACCCACTTTTTATCGAAACGACCTTGTATGGAAATTTCTACTGCGCCATTGAGTTCGGAATGTCAAATTTATTGGGGTAGCATATCTTGTTTATTTTCATCGGGTCCCAAACAAATTCTAAGGGTCCGTTTGGAGACTGTGAAAAATAGAAAAATTTGGTGTTGCTGGTGCAGACTTTTAGCTACCAGAAATGGCTTTTAGCGACCAGAACTGCTGCTAGTTAAAAAGCAAAAAATCAGATTATGCCTCATTTTAAAACTTCGATATTTCGAGTTCTAGAGCTCCATTTTGGGTGATTCGAAGTCCCAAGTACTCGGAATCTTATTGGCTGTGTGGGTGACTATTCGGAGCTTCTCGAATAGTCTCCGATTGTGGTGTATCTGTGTTGTAAATGGCTGCCCCAAGTCTCTTTGTGTGATAAGTTTTGCATTTTTGTTTGTTGTTGCATGGAGCTGTTCTGAGCCCCGAGAGGTGCTCTGTTTTGGAACACAGGCTCAGGGGAGGATTTGAGACCTCTTCACGGAGTCAATTCTGGAAAATCCAGAACAGGTTCCACATTTTCCGATTATGGCTTCAAAATTGGTCTGTCTCCAATTTTGATGATTTTAGTGTCTAAACGACCGTGCTGATGTTGTGATTCTATTTTTGATAGGATGGCAGCAATTCGGGGCCGTTCGAAAGGAAAAAGCTCTGGCAGAGTGATTTGGAGGGCGCGCGGTCGGACTTTTGGTAGGTTACAACTTCCCTTCTTCCTAGATTGAGCTTGAATGCGTAATTTCTTGTAGACTTGTGTGAATCTGGATTGGGTAGCTAGTATTTCTATTCTTCTTCTCTGATTTCTTAGTTTAGGGTTGAGTTTTGGTCTGTTCAGGCTTAGTACCATGCTTTAGAGTGGAATTGGGTTGTTGATGAATTGTTATGGGTTATCTTTTGGGTGGTTATCTGTTGTTGCATGCGTGAGTTTGGGTTATTTTCTTGTATTTGATGATTGCGGCGATATTTTCGACCTTAAAATAGGCTTGGGTAGTGTTGCCTTCGTCCCATGCACCTAGTTGACCTGAGTATGTATCCGACGTCGATTCAGATGAACTCGATCCTTGTAGATTGGTATAGCAGACTTGGGTATGATAGTATGGGCCTTAGAATAGGCGATTTTGTTGTTTCTTTTTGAGTTTTCTTTTCTTTCTCCTTCTATCTCTGCGATTCTGGGATGCTGCCAGAAGTTTTAGTGATTGCACAGATTGACGGTTAGGTTGTGATAGGTGGGGAGCCTTCGGTTGATATCCTTGTGGGGGCGGCGTCCCTCGGTGTCTAGCATTGTATTGAGATCATTGGTGGTGGCTTTATTCGGTTCAAGGGGGCTAGCTCCAATCCGATGCTGACGTTACGCGGTTAGAGTCCGGTATTTCCAGCTCGAGGCCATTGAGCGTAGGCTGCTAGCTCCAGTTCGACGCTGACATTTCATGGTTAGAGTCCGTTATTTCCAGCTCGAGACCGTTGAGCGAGGGGTGTTAGCTCTAGTTCGAGGCTGACGTTACGCGGTTAGAGTCTGGTATTTCCAGCTAGACACCATTGAGCGAGAGATGTTATTTTCCAGTCCGAGGCTGACGTTACGTGGTTAGAGTCCGATATTTCTAGCTTGAGACTGATGATTTGGGTTCGAGTCCCATGATCTACTATTTGCTGTTCGAGTCAGCTATTTTCGATCTGAGGCTGACGTTACGTGGTTAGAGTCTGTTATTTCCATCTTGAGACTGATTATTTGGGTTCGAGTCCCATGGGTGTTAGTTTCCACCCTCAGTCCCATTACTGTTCAGTTCCAAGATAGGGTTCTGGCTAGCCTACTGTTGGGGTGGTAGGCGCCATCATGACTCGAGAGATCGGGTTGTGACAGCTACCCACCAATGTGAAAAGGTGTCACCTTTTAATATAATATAGAGTAAATAAATAAATAAAATATAAAATATAGAATATATACTAAATTGGGTGTTTAAGTTGGGGGTATTATAGTAATTTAACATTCAAATAAGGGAGTTCATGTTTTAAGGTAGTGTGTGTATATATATATATGTGTGTGTCACGTGAAAAGAACATGTATATAAATTTTGTTTATCTCTGATTTTGATGATTTTAGTGTTTAAACGACCGTATTGACATTGTGACTCTATTTTTGACAGCGTGGCAGCAGTCTGAGGCTGTTCGGAAGGAGAAAGCTCCGTCAGAGTGACTCCGAGCGCGCATGATCGGCCTTCTAGTACATTAGGCTTCCCTTCTTCCTAGATTGAGCTTGAATGCGTAATTACCTGTCGACTTGCGTGAATCTGGGTTGGGTAGCTAGTATTTCAATTCTCCTTCTCCGCTTTATTCGTTAGGGTTGATTTTTTGGCTGTTCGGGGCTATGGTCATGCTTTAGTATGGGTTGTTGACTTGGGATGTTGATGGTTTGTTGTGGGCTATCTATTGGGTGGTTATCGGTTGTTGCATGCGCGGGTTCAGATTATTTTCTTCTGTTGTGTTGATTGAGGTGATGTTCGACCTTAGAATAGGTGAGGATAGTGTTTCCTTAGTACCATGCACCTAGTTGACTTGAGTATGTATTCAACGTCGATTCGGATGGACTAGATCCTTGTAAACTGCATAGCAGACTTGGGTGTGATGGTATGGGCCTTAGTTTAGGTGAACTAATGGCTTTTCTGATCTTCTATCCTTTTTCTTCCTATCTCTGCGGTTCTAGGGTGCTGCCGGAAGTTTTGCTTTTGCGTCGATTGGAGGATGGGTTGAGCTGGGCTAGGAGCCTTCTGTGGATATTCTTGTGGGGCAGGCGTTTCATGGTGTCTAACCTTGTGTTGGGTTGGTTGGTTGTGGCTTTATTCGGTTTGAGGCCGCTAGCTCCAGGCCGAGGCTGACGTTACACGGTTTTAGTCCGCTATTCCCAACTTGAGACTGTTGAGCGTGGGCTGCCAGCTCCAGTCCGAGGCTGACGTAACACGATTAGAGTCCGTTATTTCTATCTTGAGACTATTGAGTAGAGGTGTTATCTCCGGTCCGAGGCTGACGTTATACGGTTAGAGTCCGTTATTTCCATCTTGAGACTGATGGTTTGGGTTCGAGGCCCAAGTTCTATCTTTATTAGGTTTGTGGCCCATATGGTTTGGGTTCGAGGCCCAGGTTCTATTATCTTTATTGGGTTCGAGGCCCGTGGGTGTTAAGGCTTTTGGAGTTGGGTTCCCTTATTTCTGCAGCTGTAGATTCTCTGTGTACTCGACGGGTTTATGGGGGTCTATTCAGGTTCTTGTTTGTCCGTGCTTGTGTGTGCCTAGCGGGTCATATGGGGGGCCCAGTTGGGTTTAGTTCTGATATTCTTTGTTTTACTTTCCGCTTATTCTATTCCTGTTCTGTTGACCTCTTTTGTGTTTGATTCTATCTTGTCTGCTTGTTTTTACCTTTCTTGCCCAGTCGGCCTATGATGCCTATAGGGTACCTGTTGTTTGGTACTCATGCTACACTCTGCATCTATTTTCGTGATGCAGGTCTGAGGACCAATTATCAGCGTTGATTTCGAGCCTGCAGCTATCTTTTCAGGAGACGAGAGTGAGCACATGGCATTCTTTGGATTACCTTTCTGCTTCTGTATTTACATTTTTGCTTGTCTTTCATTTTCAAGACAGTTTGTTTATGTGGTCCACTTTTGGGACTTGTACTCTTGTTAGTAGTTTTGTATTTGTGACTTCTATATTTTGAGAGGTGTCTTGTATATATATAGTTTTGGTTTCGCTTCCACCTTCTCTTGTGTGTTCTTATTTTATTCTTCCTCTTAGTTGAGGTTAGTTTCCACCCTCAGTCCCATTAATGTTAAGTTTTGGGATAGGGTTTTGGTTGGCCTACTGGTGGGTTGGTAGGTGCCATCATGACTCGAGAGATCGGGTCGTGACAAGTTGGTATCAGAGCCCCAGGTTCGTTGGTCTCACTTGTATAGAGTAGCATCTAGTAGAGTCCCGCGGATGGTACCATGCAGATGTTTATTAATTACAAGCAGCTGAATAAGGTGATGGTGAGGAACCGTTACCCCATGCCTCGTATTGATGATCTATTTGACCAACTTCAAGGTGTTGGAGTGTTTTTGAAGATTGACTTAAGATCTGGCTACCATCAGTTGAGGGTTAGAGCAGCGGACATCCCTAAGACAACATTTAGGACTCGTTACAGCCATTATGAGTTCCTAGTGATGTCTTTTAGTTGACTAATGCCCCTGCCACTTTTATAGACTTGATGACTCGTGTATTCAGGCCGTAAATAGACTCCATCGTCATAGTTTTCATTGATGATATCTTAGTATACTCGCGCAGCCATGGTGATCATAAGCAACATCAGAGAATAGTGCTCCAGACATTGAGAGGTCATCGGCTTTATCCAATGTTCTCAAAGTCTAAGTTCTGGCTTGAGTATGTAGCATTCTTAGGGCACGTGGTGTCCACGGATGGCATTATGGTAGATCCGGTGAAGATTGAGGTTATCCGTGATTAGGCTAGGCCTACTGTTGTGACTGAGGTTCAGAGCATCGTCGGATTGGCAGAGTATTAGGCGCTTTGTCGAGGGTTTTTCCATTATAGAAGCAACTCTGACTCGGCTGACCCGCCAGGATGTTCCCTTTGTGTGGTCGAAGAAGTGTGAGAGGAGCTTTCTGAGGCTTAAGGCGTTGCTTACCACCGCTCCTATATTGACTCTTCCAGTTGAGGGTGAGGGCTTCACGGAGTTGCTTACCATCGCTCCTACAGAGGGATCTTAATTCGAGGTAGCGCTGCTGGATTGAGTTCCTGAAGGACTATGATCGCTCTATTCTCTAACATCTGGGCAAGGTGAATGTAGTAGAGGACGCCTTGATTCGGAGGGCAGGGAGTATGGTAGTCTAGCCTTCCTTTCTATTTCGGAGCGGCCCTTGGCTTTGGACATTCAGTCCTTAGCCAATCAGATGATCATGCTTGATGTTTCAGATTTCAGCTGGGTGTTAGCTTATGTGGGTGTTCAGTCATCTCTGCTTGATCAGATCTGTAGTTGTCTGTTTGAGGATGAGGCGTTGGTGGCACTAAGAGGCAGGGTTTTGGCAGGTGATGCCGGGCCGGTTACCCTAGATTCAGATGGGGTTTTGAGGTTTGCTGGCCATTTGTGTGTTCTTAGAGTTGGTCATTTGATCCAGCTGATTCTTATCGAGGTCCATGATTCAAGATATTCTATCCATCTGGGCACAGCTAAGAAGTATCATGATTTGAGGCAGCACTACTAGTGAAGCGCCATAAGGGGGGACATCTCAAACTATGTGTCCCGTTGCTTGTGTTGCCAACAGGTGAAGGGCCGAGCATTTGAGGCCTGGTGGAGAGTTGCAGAGATTACCATTCCTTAGTTGAAGTGGGAGCGCATCACCATGGACTTCGTTGTGGGGTTGCCACAGACTTCTAGAGGTGTCGACAACATTTGGGTCATCGTGGATCGATTGACCAAGTTAGAACACTTCCTTTTAGTTCATTCTTCCTTCAGTGCTGAGAGGTTAGCCCGTATCTACATTCGAGAGGTAGTCCATCTGCATGGTATGATCGTATCTATCATTTCAGACCGGGGTTTATAGTTCACTTCTAGCTTTTTGAGAGTACTTTTGGAGGAGTTGGGCACCCGTGTCGATCTTAGCACAACTTTTCACCCGCAGACCGATGGCCAGTCAGAGCATACTATACAGGTTCCTGAGGATATGCTGCGGGCCTTTGTTAAGGATTTTAGAGGCTAGTGGGACCAGTTCTTGCATTTGGTGGAGTTTGCGTACAACAACAGCTACCATTCTAGCATCCAGATGGCCCCGTTTGAGGCTTTATATGGTAGGCATTGTCGCACTCCAGTTGGTTGGTTTGAGTCTAAGGAGCCTAGGCTGCGGGGTACAGATCTGTTTCAGGAGACATTGGAGCATGTGAGGTTGGTTTAGGATAGGCTCAGGACGGCTCAGAGTAGACAGAAGAGTTATGCAGACAGCATGTGTCAACCGTTCAGATTTTTCATGGGTGATAGAGTATTCCTCCGAGTATCACCCATAAAGGGTGTGATGAGATTCAAGAGGCGGGGCAAGCTTAGCCCAGGTATATTAGGCCTTTTGAGGTTTTGAGGGCAGTTGGTGAGGTGGCCTATGAGTTAACTTCACCTCCAGCATTCTAAGCTATTCATCAAGTTTTCCATGTTTCGAGGTTGCGCCGATATGTTCCAGATGAGTCTCATGTGCTCCAGTATGATGCCGTTGAGTTGGATGATCGCTTGGCCTATATTGAGGAGCAAGTTCCTATTTTAGCCAGTGATGTGAGGCAGCATAGGTCGAGAGCCATTCCTGTAGTTAAGGTCCGTTGGAGGCATCGTCCAGTTGAGAAGGATACCTGGGAGACCGAGGTACTTCTTGACTCTTTCACGAACGAAAGTCCTTTTAGTAGTGGATGTTGTAATGACCTGTCAGGTCATTTGTGTGTTTGTGCCTCTTTTCTGTCGTTTAGAGCGTTCGTGTAGCGACCCCAAGTCATTATTGACTTGCTGGAACTGTAGGTTCAGTTGCGTGGTCGTTCGTTTAGTTTTTATGCTTGTTTTCCTATTTTGGATCTTTTGAACCTTGAAAAGTTTATTTCAGTCATAACTTCAGGTAAACGACCTAAGATGGGAATTCTGATGGTTCCACCAGCTTTGGAGCAGCCAAATTAGACTAGAATCATGGTTGGCCTGAGTCCTGGGGCTTCCGGTGTGATTTTGGGGCCAGTTAACTCTTTAGCCTTCGAAATTTGGCTTAAAGTTGACTTTGGTAAACATTCTTGGTAAATGCGCTCTCGGAAGAGATTTTTGTCAGCGCAATTAGTTATGGAATGTTGAGTTTGGTCTAGAATGACCCTTCGAGAAAGTCCGGGAGCTTCCGATCAAATTATGAGGCCTCTGGTAGAATTTGGCTAAAATGGCCCATTGGGTGTGGGACCCATATTTCATCGAAACAATCTCGTATGGAAATATTGATTGCGTCATTGAGTCCAAAACGTCTAATTTTATTGGGTGGCATATCTCGTTTGTGTGCTCGAGGTCCCGAACGAATTCAGAGCACCTCGTTGGAGTTTTGGAATTGTCCAAAATTCAGCTGGTGCAGCTGATATCTGCAGACACAGTTCCTTTCCTCGTTTGCGGTATAGTCTTTGATTTTGTGGAGGTGTAAGAGTGTATACTCCGGGTTCACGGAGTTTTGAGGCTTTGTTCTCCGCATTCGCGTGAGTTGCTCCGTGTTCGCGTGAGTTGCTCTGCGTTCGCGAATGTCTGTGAAGGTTGGGTGACCTTCTTCTCCGTGTTCGCAGGCCAAGGGCCATGTTCCTGGTGCTCTAGTAGTTATCCGTCCACGTTCACGGGGCTAGGACTGCGTTCACAGAGCAGTGGTTGTTATCCCTCCGCGTTCGCGGAGGTCAGCGGGGTGCAGTAGCTTCAAAAGTGAGGTCAAGGCTCATTTGGAAAGAAGTTCCAAAATTTATATTTCACTCATCTATTATCGGTTTTCGATGATTCGAAGTCCCAGACATTTAGATTCGCATTGGCTTCGTGGGTTAGTGGTCCATTTGTGTTGGGTGAACCTCGATATTAGTGAATTCAAGGCGTAAGTTGCTATCCTAAGCCTCTATTTGTAAAGTTTTGCATTTCTTGTTGTTGGTTGTTTGAAGCTGATCCGAGCCCCGATGGGTGTTCTGTTTTGGAATACAAGTTCGGGGGAGGATTTGGGACCTCTTCATGGAGTCAATTCAAGAAAATCCAGAGCGGGTCCCACGTTTACCAATTTTGACTCCAAAATTTATCTATCTCCGATTTTGATAATTTTAGTGTTTAAACGACCGTATTGACGTTGTGACTCTATTTTTGATAGCGTGGCAGCAGTCTGAGGCCGTTCGTAAGGGGAAAGCTCCAGCAGAGTCACTTTGAGCGTGCGTGATTGGCCTTCTGGTAGGCTACGACTTCCCTTCTTCCTAGATTGAGCTTGAATGCGTATTTTCCTGTCGACTTGTGTGAATCTGGGTTGGGTAGCTAGTATTTCTATTCTCCTTCTATGCTTTCTTCGTTTAGGGTTGATTTTTTGGTTGTTCGGGGATAGTGTCATGCTTTAGTATGGGGTGTTGACTTAGGATGTTGATGGTTTGTTGTGGGTTATCTGTTGGGTGGTTATTTGTTGTTGCATGCACGGGTTTAGGTTATTTTCTTCTATTGTGTTGATTGCGGTGATGTTCGACCTTAGAATAGGTTAGGATAGTGTTGCCTTAGTTCCATGCACTTGGTTGACTTGAGTATGTATTCGACGCCGATTCGGATGGACTAGATCCTTGTAGACTTGCATAGCAGACTTGGGTCTGATAGTATGGGCCTTAGTTTAGGCGAACGCTAGCTTTTCTTATCTTTTATCCTTTCTATTCCTATCTCTGCAGTTCTGGGGTGCTGCCGAAAGTTTTGCTTTTGCGCTGATTGGAGGATGGGTTGTGCTAGGCTGGGAGCCTTCAATGGAAATTCTTGTGGGGATGGCGTCCCACGGTGTCTAGCATTGTATTTAATTGGTTGGTTGTGGTTTTATTCGGTTTGAGGCGACTAGCTCCCATCCGAGGCTGATGTTACAAGGTTAGAGTTCATTTTTCCTAGCTTGAGACTATTGAGCGAGGGCTGCCACGGTTAGAGTCTGTTATTTCCAGCTTGAGACTGTTGAGTAGGGGTGTTATCTCCGGTACGAGGCTGACGTTATACGGTTTGAGTCCGTTATTTCCAGCTTGAGACTGATGTTTTGGGTTTGAGGCCCAGGTTCTATCTTTATTGGGATCGAGGCCCAGGTTTTATCTTATCTCTGTTGGGTTCGAGGCCCATGGGTGTTAAGGCGTTTGGAGTTGGATTTCCTTGTTTCTATAGCTGTAGATTCTCTGTGTACTCAGCGGGCTTATGGGGTCCCTTCAGGTTCTTGTTTATCTGTGCTTGAGTGTGCCTAGCGGGACTTATGGGGGCCCAGCTGGGTCTAGTTCTTATATTCTTAGTTTTACTTTCCCCTTATTCTATTCCTATTCTGTTGACCTCTTTTGTGTTTGATTCTATATTTTCTGCTTGTTTTTACCTTTCTTGCTCAGTTGGCCTATGATGCCTACTGGGTACCTATTGTTTGGTATTCATGCTACACTCTGCTTCTGTTTTCGTGATGCAGGTTCGAGCACCAATTATCAGTGTTGAGTTCAATCCTGTAGCTGTATGTTCAGGAGACGAGGGTGAGCACATAGCGTTTTGGGATTACCTATCTCATTCAGTATTTAAATTTTTGATTGTCTTTCATTTTCGAAACAGTTTGTTTCTGTGGTCCACTTTTGGGCTTTTACTCTTGTTAGTAGTTCTGTACTTGTGACATCCAGGTTTTGGGAGGTGTCTTGTATATATATAGTTTTGGTTTCGTTTCTGCCTTCTCTTGAGTGTTCTCATTTTATGCTTCTGCTTAGTTGAGGTTAGTTTCCACCCTCAGTCCCATTACTGTTAAGTTTCGGGATAAGGTTTTGGCTGGCCTACTGGTGGATTGGTAGGGACCATCGTGACTCGAGAGATCGGGTCATGCAAACGACGGTCATAGAGACCCTATAGCTCATTTGAAGAGATATTGTAATCAACTGAGGGGTGTAGCGGGTAAAGAAGAGCTGCTCATGGCCTTTTTTGTGGAAAGCCTAGTTGGAATTACATCTGTTGCTTGTTCTGAATGAAAGTGAATACAGACGCACCTTTCTTTAGTGCAGAATCGGGATCATGATTGTGGATTGTGCAGATTGACTTCTTCTAATGGCATATAGCTTAAGCCAACTCGACCACGGGGGAGGGAGAGAGGAAAACTCCGTTTCTATAATAGGAGCGTAACCTACTACAAATGTATGTAGACCAATGACTTTCCATATGTAGGTAAGGATTGCTTAGAGTTGGACATAGAATGCCTAATTTAAATTGAAATGTACAATGATCCGGGAAATAAGATTTTCCTTTACTTAAAAGATAAAAAACTAAATGGATCATAGATCAAGATATGGTCAACTGCCATACATGGGATGATTCAAATTGACGTTTTGTGCAACGATTCCAATATAATAATGACATTGTGCCAGATCGCTCCTCTCTTGCCAACATGAGGAAAAAGACTACTGAATTTTTTTGAGAATATGCTGTTAGGTGGAGGGAGCAAGCTGCTAGGTTTAATCCACCAATGAAGAAGTAAGAGATGATCGAACGACGGTCATGGAGACCCTATAGCTCATTTGAAGAGATATTGTAATCAACTGAGGGGTGTAGCGGGTAAAGAAGAGCTGCTCATGGCCTTTTTTGTGGAAAGCCTAGTTGGAATTACATCTGTTGCTTGTTCTGAATGAAAGTGAATACAGACGCACCTTTCTTTAGTGCAGAATCGGGATCATGATTGTGGATTGTGCAGATTGACTTCTTCTAATGGCATATAGCTTAAGCCAACTCGACCAAGGGGGGGGAGAGGAAAACTCCGTTTCTATAATAGGAGCGTAACCTACTACAAATGTATGTAGACCAATGACTTTCCATATGTAGGTAAGGATTGCTTAGAGTTGGACATAGAATGCCTAATTTAAATTGAAATGTACAATGATCCGGGAAATAAGATTTTCCTTTTCTTAAAAGATAAAAAACTAAATGGATCATAGATCAAGATATGGTCAACTGCCATACATGGGATGATTCAAATTGACGTTTTGTGCAACGATTCCAATATAATAATGACATTGTGCCAGATCGCTCCTCTCTTGCCAACATGAGGAAAAAGACTATTGAAAGTTTTTGAGAATATGCTGTTAGGTGGAGGGAGTAAGCTGCTAGGTTTAATCCACCAATGAAGAAGTAAGAGATGATCGAGGTCTTTCTCCAAGCGCAAGAACCTGACTACTTTCATTACTAGCTTTCTGCTGTCAGAAAGACATTCGTCAAAGTTATTAAGGTTGGGGAAATGGTGGACATTGGCATCAAGTCTAGAAAGATTGTAAGCCAAGCTGCATTAAAAGCCACTACTCAAGTACTCCAAAATGGTTTTGGAAATCTTAGAGGAAAGAAAGAAGAGAAGATGTATCTACCATTGTATCAGGGCCTCAGACCTATGTCCAAGACAATCATCCACAAATCTATTTTCCTTCCCAAACCCCATAATATCCCATTCCATACCCTCAATATCCCATTTTCAGGGCACAACCAATTGCAGAACCCCTATTTTACTCACAATGGCGTGCACCAGCTCCTCAAAATCATCCACCACTCCCACAAATTCACCAAAATACCACTAGATTCCCTTTTCGTCCTAGACCAGAGTACAAGAAGGGTAAAAGAGCTAAGGATGAGTTCACTCCTATTGGAGAATCATATACTAGCTTGTTCCAAAAATTAATAGCACTAAATGTTTTGATTCCTGTTGAAACAAGGATCTCGAATCCTCTCCCGAGAAATCTAAATTATTCCCAAAGATGCACATATTGTTCTGATGCCCTAGGGCACAACATAGAGAGATGATGGTACTTGAAAAGGGCAATCCATTGCCGAGGTATAATGAAACAAACATGTTAAAGATAATGCATGGCCGCGAAGAACTTGCAGTCCCATAAAAGCCAATCCTTCAGGTTGGAACTGGCGTAGATAATTTGGCAAATGTTGTTGACTTGAAAAAAATTGTGCCTTTAGAGGAAGAAAAGATGTTGAAAAAGTTGAGCCAATCGAATACACCCATATTAAGTGTGGAAGGAGCACTTGAACATGTTTGGGCAAGTCAAAGATATACAAAACTAATTGTTCCAAGAGGGCCAAACAAGACTATCTTGATCGTACAAGGAGCCTATATTCCACTTGTGATCATTAAGCCAGTGTCCCAACTTCCAATGACTAACCCCAACACTGTCCCTTAGAATTATGAGCCCACCATTGTTACATACAAAGGAAAAGAAGTGAATGAAGAAGTAGATGAAGTAGGAGAAATGACCCGTTCAGGGAGATGCTATGCCCCAACAAAATTAATAAAATCTAAAAATGACCAAATGCCAGTTAAGAGTCCAGTCACTGAAGAGGAAGCACATGAGTTCTTAAGAAAGATGAAATTCTCAGACTATTCCATTGTGGAATAGCTGAAGAAAACTCCAGCTCAAATCTCTTTTTGTCTTTACTGATACACTCGTAAAGCTATAATGAAGATTTTGAACGAAGCACATGTTCCTAAAGAAGTCACGGTAAGTCAGTTAGAGAAAATTGATGGGAGAATCTTTGAGGTAAACAAAATTTTTAGATGATGAACTACCAATGGAAGGCATTGGACATAACCAAGGCCTTCATATTCCTATAATATGTGAGCTTTCCTATGTAACTCGAGTTGTGATTGATGGAGGATCTAGGGCAAATATTTGTCCTTTGTCAACTCTTCAAAAATTGAATATTAGTGCTGAAAGGGTACGCCCCAATAATGTATGTGTTAGAGCTTTTGATGGATCAAAAATAGATGCCAGTTGTGAGATAGAGCTTGTACTACCAATAGGGCCTATTGATTTAACCGTAGACTTTCAAGTGTTGTATATCAATGCATCCTACAATATATTATTGGGGAGACCATGGGTGCATAGAGCTTAAGCAGTCCCCTCTACATTGCATCAAATGATCAAGTTTGAATACGACCTACAAGAAGTAATTGTTCATGGTGATGGGGACCTATAAATCTACAAAGACTATTCTATCCCTTTTATCAAGGAAAATAATGCGACCGAGGCACTGATTTATCAAGCTTTCGAGGTAGGGGTTGTTGAGCATATCCTTGATGGGAATCTCATTTCAAAACCACAATTGCCCGTCGCATTAGAGATGACGGTGAATGAAATGTTTAAGCATTGGTTTGAACCAGGTATAGGCTTGGGATCTTTTTGCAAGGGAAAGCTTATCTAGTAAGTCCACAAAAGAGCCCTGGTACTTTTTGCTTGGGATACATGCCCACAGTCGAGGACAAAATGAAGGCAAGAAGCAGAGAAGATATGAATGGTCACTTAACAAGCCACTACCACTCATACAAAAATCCTTCATCAAAACCTATACAACAGAATCTTCTGGGTCACCACTCTCAAAGCCATTGTTGGAGGTTAACGGAGAACTAATCAACTATTTTCAGAACTTTCTTGTCGACGCCGATATGGTGGAAATTGGAGAAGGCTCTAGTAACAGAGATGTGTAATTCATTGGTCCTGATGTGCAACTCAATAATTGGGAGGTCACTTTTCTCCCTATTAAGAAGAAGTCTTGGTAGTTTGTCTTGTTTTCCTTTCTGTTATCCAATTTATTCAAGGATTGTAATTCGGATTTTCTCTTATTTTTTTGTTGTTCAAACCTTTCTATCTTTCCTGTCGGTGAGATGTAATAATGTTTTGCTTAGTCTAATATATTTATTTTTTTCTTTTATACAGTTCTTTCTATGCCGATTCTAGTGATATGACATGCATGCAAAATTTTTTGCCATATCTTAAAATTCAATCTTATCTTCGACCTAATCCTGAAATAATAAATCAAGAAATTGAGTATGATGAAGATGAAGTATTTGAGGAAGTAAGCAAGGGTTTCAAACTTTTTAAGAATAAATAAAACCCAAATATGAGTGAGACTGAGCCAATCAATTTAGGAGATCTTGAAAATATTAGGAAGACTAAGATAAGTGTACATGCTCGACAACAAAAAGAGGATATAATCAAGGCTTTGTTTGATTACAGAGATATTTTTGTGTCGTCTTATGATGACATGCCTGGATTAAGCAATGACATGGTGGTTCACAAGTTACCGACTGACTCTAAGTTTCCACCGGTTAAGCAAACGTTGAGAAAGCTTAAAACTGACATGAGTGTAATAATTAAGGAGGAAATCACAAAGAAACTTGAAGCCAAAGTCATTCGAGTCGCTCAACATCCTACTTGGTTAGCCAATATCATGCCAGTTCCAAAGTAAGATGATAAGATTCGGGTGTGTATTGATTATCATGATTTGAACAAAGCTAGTCCAAAAGATGACTTTCCATTGCCAAACATCCATATTTTGTTAGATAATTGTGCTAAGCATGAAAATCATTTCTTTTGTAGATTGCTATGCGGTGTACCACTAGATTATTATGGATGATGAAGATGTAGAAAAAACATCTTTTATTACGGCATAGGGTACCTACTGTTATCAAGTCAAGCCATTTGGGTTTTAAAATGCGGGAGCAACCTATATGAGGGTAATGAAAACCATGTTTAATGATATGATGCATAAAGAAATAGAAGTTTATGCGGATGATGTGATCATTAAATCAAAAAAGCAGTCAGATCATGTGAAAGACCTCAGAAAATTCTTTGAAAGGCTTCGCAGGTATAATCTCAAGCTTAATCTTGCAAAATATGTATTTGGAGTACCATCACGAAAGCTTTTGGGGTTTATAGTTAGTCGACGAGGTATTGAGTTAGATACTTCAAAAATAAAAGCTATTCAGGAATTTCCACCGCCAAAGAACAAAACTGAGGTGATGAGCCTTCTAGGAAGGCTAAAATACATCAGTAGATTCATTGCTCAACTCACGACAACTTGCAAGCCCATTTTGAAGTTATTAAAAATAATGCTACAGTCGAATGGACCCGAGAATGTCAAGAGCCTTTTTACAAAATCAAAAGGTACTTGTTGAATCCCCCTGTGTTGGTTCCGCCCAAGGGCAGACCGTTGATATTGTATATGTCAATGTTGGATAATTCTTTTGGTTGTGTATTGGGTAAGCATGAAGTCACCAGTAAGAAACACCAGGCCATCTATTACCTCAGTAAGAAATTTACCGCTTATGAATCTAAGTACACTCTTTTTGAAAGAACGTGTTGTGCCCTAACTTGGGTAGCACAAAAGTTGAAGCATTACCTTTCATCTTATACTTCTTACCTCATTTCTCGTATGGATCCATTAAAATACATTTTACAATAGCCCATGCCCACGAGCAGGCTTGTGAAATGGCAAATATTACTCATAGAGTTTGACATTATCTATGTGACACGGACCACAATGAAAGCTCAAGCATTGGAAGATCATTTGGTAGAGAACTCTATTGATGAATAATATGAACCAATTAACACCTACTTTCCTGACGAAGAGGTATCATGTGTAGAGGAAGCTATCCTCGACAACAATTAAGGATGGAAGTTGTTCTTTGACGGGGCCTCTAACAAAAAAGGAGTTGGGGTAGGAGTTGTTCTTATGTCCGAATCAGGGGAATATTACCCTGTAACAACCCAACTTAGATTCTATTGTACCAACAATATGTCAGAGTATGAAGCTTGCATCTTGGGTTTGAGATTAGCCACTGACATTGGCATCCAAGAATTGTTAGTGTAAGGAGACTCAGACTTGCTAGTCTATGAAATTCAAGGAGAATGGGAAACTCGTGACCCAAAGCTCATATAATATCATAATTGTTTACAAGATCTTTGTTGATGGTTTGTGCCAATAAAGTTTAGACACATTTGTAGAGTTCAGAATGAGATTGCTGATGCATTGGAAACTTTACCTTCGATGCTCCAACATCTTGATGTAGCTCTTATCGACCCTTTGTACATACAGATTCATGATCAAAATACTTATTGCAATATGGTTGAGGAAGAATTTGACAGTAAACCTTGGTTCCATGATATTAAAGCATAACTTCAGTCTTGAGAATGTCTGATGGATGCAATGAATAATATAAAAAGAACTATTCAGCGACTAGCTAGTGGTTGTTTCTTAAATGGAGGAATCTTGTACAAGAAGACACCTGACTTGGGTCTTGTAAGGTGTGTAAATGCTAGAGAGGCGTCAACTATCATGATTGAAATACACATCGGAGTTTGTGGACCGCACGGGAATTGGTATGTTTTAGCAAAACAAATACTTTGAGCAGGTTATTATTGGCTCACCATGGAGTGAGATTCCATACAGTTTGTTTGTAAGTGTCATGAATGTAAAATACATGGTGATTTGATACATTCTCCTCCCTAAGTGTTGCATTCAATGTCTGCCCTATGGCCTTTTGTGGCATGTGGGATGGACCAAAAGCATCGAATGGTCATAGGTTTATCCTAGTGGCCATTGATTATTTTACAAAGTGGGTGGAAGGAGTAACTTTCAAGTAAGTGACCACAATGGTCGTGGTGGATTTCATTCATTTCAACATCATTTGCCGATTCGGTATTCCAAAGGTTATTATTACCGATAATGCTGCAAATGTCAATAGTCATTTAATGCAAGAGGTATGTCATCAATTTAAGATTGAACATCAAAATTCAACTCCGTACCATCCAAAAGCAAATGGGGCTGTAGAAGCTGCTAAAAAAATTTAAAAAACATACTTCGTAAAATGGTGCAAGGTACTCGACAATGGCATGAAAAGTTACCTTTTGCTTTGTTGGGTTATCGCACTACATTTCATACGTCATTAGGTTCCATTCCTTATTTGATAGTATATATGCAAATATAGCGGTGCAGAGTTTGAGAATCCATCCCTACAGATTATCGTAGAGGCTGAAATCAATGATGATAAGTGGATCAAAAAATGGTTGGAGCAAGTAAGATTGATTGATGAGAAACGATTGACATCAGTATGTCATGGCCAATTGAACCAGAAAAGAATGGCACAAGCATACATAAAAAAGGTGCGCCCCAGACGTTTCGAAGAGGGTCAATTAGTATTGAGACACATTCTGCCACACCAGGCTGAAGTCAAAGGCAAATTTTCTCCAACTTTAAAAGGACCATGCATGTTAAAGAAGGTATTATCCAATGGTGCTCTGTACTTAGCAGATGTAGAAGGAATAATGGCAGAAATGGCCGTCAATGCTTATGCTGTGAAGAGATATTAGATATGATTCAATTTTTTGGTATTAAAGTTCTCATGTTGCACTTGACATTTTCAAGGATAATATGATAAAAGCCCTTTATTCTGTGTCTACTGTTGTCAAAATTTAGTTTATTTCCTTTACTCTTCCTTTGAAAAAAAACAAAACCAAAATTCCAAAAAAAAAAAAACCAAAAAAAAGAAAACCAAAAAACCAAAGAAAATACACAAAAAAAAACAAAAGAAAAAAATAATTTTTCTGAACTACGTTTGACCTGATTCTTGTTTTTGCAAGATACATAGGCAGCCCTATTACTGGGTTCAGTCCAACCAAACAAAAAAAATCCAAAATTCCATATTGCGAAAAACTGGGGCAAAAGTCCTTTTTTTATTTTTTTGATCTATCCAAAAGTTGAAAGTCAACCCCATCGTTTAAAGTTGTATTTGAGCTTTCCTGATGTCCTTTTTTTAACCTTGTCGAAAAGTCGTGTTTCAATCAAAGAAATACCTTTGGATCAACCTTTGAAATGTCAAGAGTAAGCATTTTAAGGGTACAAACGATGACACCAAGAGAGATACTCTTTTTCACGAAGAAACAAAAATGAGAAAGTCCTATTGGTGAAAACCCTGAATGGGCACCGTAAGCCAAAAGTGAGTTGCGAGAAAATAAAATGAGAGAGTTTAATTGGTGAAAATCCTGAATGGGCACCATAAGGCGAAAATGAGTTGCAAGGAATCAAAATGAGAGTCTTATTGGTGAAAACCCTAAATTGGTATCGTGGGGCGAAAGAGAGTTGAGAGAAGAAAATATGAGAGAGTCTTATTGGTGAAAACCCTAATGGGCACCATAAGGTGAAGGTGAGTTGAGAGAAATAAAAATGAGAGAGTCTTAGTGGTGAAAACTCTCACGGGTGTCACAAGGCGAATAAATGTTTGAACTTGATTATGACTTTGTTATAATGTTGGAACTCCTGTCAAGATTAGATGATCAAAAAAGGTTGATGAATAGTTTGGATGGAAAAATTGGGGTAATTAATTCAAAGTGCATGTCATGATCAGTAGAGTCGGCCACCGAACCCAGATAAGTTTTTCTTAACTTCCTCTCTCTAAAAAGGGATTTTTTTCATTGATTCTTATTCTTCGGTTTTGTGTATTGTTTATTTTTTGCCATTTTTCATCACTTTGTTTTCATGTGTCCTTGAGTCGAGTATGTGTCAAGTAAGTAAGAAAGGATTTCAAGACTCGCTACCAACTTTTTCGATTGAACAAAGCCAAGTATCAGGCCATTGAGTTATTGTCTATTGACAAATTTTAGATTCAGAGGAAAGCAATGGTTTAATGAAGGCTAAATAATGGGTGTCGTTAAATGAAGGAAGCTATTGGATTTAAGTCACTCAAAGTAATCCAAATTGAGGTAAAAAATATAGTCAATCAATGACGAGCACCCGTTTGGAAATAAGTGAAACATGACAAGTACTTGAGCAATCCTTGTCAAAAGGCAATACAAAAAACCAACTACCACAATTTTAAACTCACACAGTTTCTTTGTTGAAGCAGGGATACAAGTTGTTTCAAGATTAAAGATCCAAAATCCTAAATGTTCAATCTGGTCTACAAGGTGCAAAATGGCAATATTGCAAAAAAAGTTTGCGAGACATAATCATAATGAAATTGATTAGTTTCTTCAAAAATATTATTGATAGCAATTATCTGAGAGATGGAATCTTCTATTAATGAATGTTCGGTAAATAATTTATGATTTTGATAACACTCATAAAAACATAGTTCATACTGCGGAATTTTTTTTACCCATATTAATTGGTCTATGATACGTAGTATAGCAGGACGTTCCTGGATAATGGGACAAGCAAGACCCTCATGAATAATGGGACATAGTGTAGCAGGGCCCTCCTAGATAATGGGACCCTAGCAGGGCCCTACTTGATAATGGGACTAGCAAGATCCTCTTGAATAATGGGATGTAATATAGAAGGGCCCTCTTGGATAATGAGACACTAGCAGAACCCTCATGGATAATGGGACTAGCAGGACCCTCATGAATAATGGGATGTAGTATAGTAGGGCCCTCCTGGATAATGGGACACTAGCAGGGCCCTCCTGGATAATTGGACTAGCAGGACCTTCCTGAATAATGGGAGATAGTATAGCAGGGCCCTCCTGGATAATGTGACACTATTAGGACCCTCCTGGATAATGGGACTAGCTGGATCCTCATGAATAATGAGACATAGTATAGTAGGGCCCTCTTGGATAATGGGATACTAGCAGGACCCTCCTAGATAATGGGACTAGCGGGCCCTTCTTGAATAGTGGGACGTAGTAAAGAAGGGCCCTCCTTGATAATTGGACACTAGTAGGACCCTCCTAAATAATGGGACTAGCAGGACCCTCATTGGTAATTGAATGTCGTAAAGCAGGGCCTTCCTGGATAATGGGACACTAGCAGGACCCTCCTAGATAATGGGACTAGCAGGACCCTCCTGAATAACGGGAAGTAGTATAGTAGGGCCTTCCTGGATAATGGGACACTAGTAGGACCCTCCTGGATAATGGGACTAGGAGGACCCTCTTGGATAATGGGACACTAGCAGGACCCTCCTGGATAATGGGACTAGACTAAACTTAATTTAATTGGATCATCATGAGGGATGGAATTTGTTTAAACATTCAGAAGTCATCTAAAGAATACATCGCAACAAAGCTCGAGTCATTTAAAGTCTCGATTCAAAGCTAAGCACTATCTTTTCTCACAAAATTTTCTTCCGTGTAAACTAGGGAAAATATTTTGTGCTATTGCTTCTGTTTGTTTTAATTTGAGGGATCCGCTTGTAGAATACGATCAATCCACATTTCAAGCTCAGGATCTTGTCTAAAAAGGAGTCAACTTTCAAGCTCATTTTCAATTGAAGTAGTAGGAGCTGACTTAAGAACAAGTTTGATTTCCAATCTAGGGTATCAGAAGCCTACATGGAGAACAAGTTAACCTTCAAGTTCGCTTGAGATGAAAATGAATAACTCACCACTTGAGAAGGCATGAAGACCCAAGTCAAGATTCATGAAAAGCTACATAGATAGGATCTTGTAATTTTATTTTAAGTTTTTTTCTTTCACATGCGTGTAAAATAGGGGCCGCAAACTGGAGCCTAGATGGGATTTCACCTGACTTCAAACTCATCATATCATCTCATTGAACTATACGTGACTTGATTCCCTTATAACCCGGGATATGTAGGATGTCCATAACAAGGATTCGGTCGCATATTTCTTCCATTCTAATAAGAGTTCGGTCAATACTTGTCATATTGTCTATTTCTTTATCTGCAAACTCTTCGTGCTTTCAGTCAAAGAGGAGCAAACTGTAGACACGAGATTTTTGACCGAACATAAGATTCTACATAATTTTTTATACTTAAATATCATTTTTTTAATAGGTTTATTTATTTATTTATAAAGATCTGAATATGACAAAAGATTATATGGTCTCTTTATGTTAAAAGTTTAATAAATAAGCTTGTGACTTTAATGTACTGGTTAGTTGTATTTTTATTTTAATTAATCATTCAACTCTTACCTAGTCTAAGAAATAATAGTATATATTATGAAAAAGAAGAGAAAAAGAAGAGAAAAAAATTGAAATTACCTTACCCTTATCCTAATTATCCTCAAACTCCCATAACTTATTTAGTTTTTTTTCTCGTCATCCTTGTTTTGCACGATTTTTTCCTCCTACCCCATATTTATTTTCATTTTTTTAAAACTTGTTTTACTTCTTTTCTTTTCTCTTTTTCTGCCCCTAGAAACTCTCAACCAAATACCTTTAAAATCTTCAACTAAATCACATTCCCCCACTCCCTCACGTTCCCTTTAATTAGCACAAGACTAACACCCAAAATATTATAAAATAAACCAACGTACACATAAAAAAGAACAGACAAAAAAAAACACAGGCAGAGAAAAAATCAGTAGAGAGAAAAAATCAATTGAGAAGAAACTTAGAATTGAGATCTTGTTTACGATTGCTAGTTTGGGTATCTCAAAGCTTTGAAGGTTCATTTCCCTTGTTACTATTTTTTTAGGTTATGTAAGTCAAGTTTTGTTATGACCTAAATTACACCCTAGACGTGACATGGCGTACAAGATGCCGAAAGGCCCCATACACACCACTTAGCATGCATTATACAAGATAATAGTAAGTGAGAAGTTCAAAAGACAATTTTATATCAAAGTAGCGGAAGTCTAAACATAGTTTCAAAGGCATCTACATCATTAAAATGAAAGTTGGACATAACCCATACAAGTTTTAAAAGAAAATGACATGAAAGGTAATGTGGCTACGTCCTCGAACATATGAGGACTCATCAAGTCTTCAAAGTCAATATCACAACGAACTAGCCACGAGAGGATGGATATAAGCCGGATCCTACACTTATAAAAAAATGTAGGCAAGAGTATGCGTTAGTACAAGAATGTACCAAGTATGATAACTATCCATAAGGTTACAAAATCATGCTAAAAAGGGCTATACATATGATACATGACCAAGTTTAATTTATAGCAGGACATGATAGAAAACATGAAGTAAATAGCCATGGTCAATGCAAGGAAAGCATCTTAAAACAACATACGCTTAATAAGCTTTTAGAAAGTAACCTTAGTTAATTATGTGGGAAATTAGCTTAACTGACATAGACCATGTGAGCTATAACATCGAATCCAGTGTTTACCCCACACCAAAAATAGGTGTCCATACTTGCCAAGGTTAGAACCATGGTTTCTAGCTTAAGTGGATCCACCAGCTAATGTCTATCAAGACAACCTATGCTGGCACATCGTTTATGGAACATACGTAATCACCACTTGTCCACTCGATGCTATGCATAAACCCCATGGAATAATCATAATACATAGCTTATCTTATCATTAATATACATGGGTAATCACCTCATGTCTCATCATTAGGGAATATGGGTAATCGCCTCTTCTCCTTTTTTATGGAAGGCACATCAAATAGCCAATCCAAATTAGAATTCATTAGTATAGCTCCTTAATCTTTGATTCAAGTTTAGTTGAGAAAACTTTCAACCCTTATGAATCCTTTATGTGAGAAAATCCTTTAACAATTCAACAACATCAACATTTATTCTTCACTCTCAAATCAAATCTTAAATCGTCATAATTTCATAGTTTGAACATGCATAACTTCATAAAATTCATCTTTTGATCATTCATAAACTTCATCATAGACTCATAGATTAAAAATTATAGATCATGCATGGGGTCATATAATTTCACCTTTAAATCATTCAATTAACTCAATTCGATCCCTTAGATCATAATTTGAAAGAACCCATAAGATAGGAGAAAAAATCCTAATTTTTAATTGAAGAATCTAACTTTAAAAATTTAGAGAATTTAGGAACCCTATGGTGGAAAGGACTCCATAGGTGAAAGCTATCATAACCTGATGCCAAAAGCATGAAATCAATGGTGAACTTAGGAGACTTGAATGGAAACCCTACAACCATCTTCTTCTTCTTCAATCTTCTAGAGACAGAAATATTTTGGGAAACTTGGAGGGATTTGGAGAACTTTGAAAAGTGATTAGAAAGGGGTAAACTTAGACTTAGATGACTTATACAGGGGCTAGGATTAGGGCTTAACTGACTTAGATTAAGAATAGGTCATTTAGGGAAAAGACCAAAAAGCCCTTAAAATTAACTGTCAGATCTCGACCTACGGTTGCGACCTACAGTCCGTAGGTCAAACTACGGACCGTCCTGTTCTACCGTAGAAAGATTTAGAAACTATTGCTTTGGACCTTCAAACAATGGGACCCCATAAATGGTTCGTAGGTTCATTGACGGACTGTACGTACCAGCTGTCAGTATAACTTTGAACCCTCAAAATTTTACTAAGTTTGTAGAGTCCTCCTAGACCTACCAACGGTTCATAGAAACAATAACGGACCATCCTGCTTAGTCGTAGAAAGGATCCTTAAACTTGACATTTTCAAAAAGTTCACCTTGCCACCTATGGGTCCTACCTACGACCTGTAAGTTGACCTACGGTCCGTAGATGGCTTCCGTTGGTACTGGCACCAGACGTGAAATCTAGAAATTTCCTTCCTTTTGAATCCAAGGTGTTACAATATCTCCCCTTTTGGAACATTCGTCCTCGAATGAGAATCAACACATCATAAGAAGGATAGGAACTAAGCCTAACAGTCCAATGTGAATGCAATCACATAAATGCACATATCCGAGGAGGAAACATCAACTCCAAGCTAAAGCATATTCAAAATAACATCTCATAAGGTCTATAAGAAACATATACTCAAATGTACATAAACATGAATAAATCAATCAATTAACTCATTTTCTCAAAAATTAAGGTTTTTCATGAACATGCATAAATGAGGAATCATGGGAATATCTAAGACACGTGAGACCAAAGAGTGAACCATGAGAAACTAAATACCTCAAGTTAGAGTAGGAATGGTGGGAAAGTGATGAGGATAACGGGACATCATATCGGCCTCGGCCTCCTAAGTAGCACCCTCAACTAACTGGTTCCTTCAAAGGACCTTTACGGAAGCAACTTCTTTATTACTCAACTTTCAAACTTGCCAGTCTAAAATCTCAACCAGAGCTTCTTCGTAAGAAAGACTCTCCAATGGCACTATTGATGCCGGATCACCAACACACTTCTTCAATAAGGAGACATGCAAAACTGGATGAATTGATGCTAAATCACTAGGCAAGTCGAGTTCATAAGCAACCTTTCCAATTCGCCTCAAAATCTGATATGGGCCCACATAACGGGGACTAAGCTTCCCTTTCTTCACAATCCTCATTACACCCTTCATGGGTGATATTTTCAAGTAGACCCAATCACTAACATCAAATTCCATATCTCTCATTCTAATAACGGCATAGGACTTTTGCTGACTTTGAGCTGTTCTCAACCTCTCTCTAATAAGCCGAACATTTTCCATAGCCTCATGTACTGATTTGGGACCTATCAAAGCGATTTCGCCTACTTCAAACCATCCTATAGGAGATTTACACCTCCTACTCGAATAGTAGCTATTATTATAAGCAAACTCAATCAAAGGCATCATTCCAATTATGCTTGAAATCATTCACACAAGCTCTCAACATATCTTCCAATGTTTGGATCGTATGCTCCGCTTGCCCATCGATTTGAGGATAGAAGACTGTGCTAAGCTTAACACACATACCAAGGCCCTTTTTGAAATATTTCTAAAATTGAGAAGTGAATTGAGTATCACGATCGGATATAATGGATAGGGGACTCCATGCAACCTAACCATTTCCCTAGGTACAACATAGCATAGTCTTTCGCTGAATAAGAAACCTTGATGGGGATGAAGTGAGCTGATTTTGTCATACGATCCACAATAACTCAAATCGAATCTTGTTATCGCCGGGTGCGTGGTAAATCAACAATGAAGTCCATATTCAAATCTTCCCAATTCCAAGTAGGAATACTAATATCTTAGGACAAACCTCCCGGCCTTTGGTGCTCAACTATCACTTGTTGACAATTAGGACACTTAGCCACAAACTCTGCAATATCCTTCTTCATCCCATTCAACAAATAGACCTCCTGCAAGTCTCGGTACATCTTGGTTACTCTAGGGTGAATGGAATATCAGGAACTATGGTCTTCCAACAAAATTTGCTTCCTCAAGTTATCAACATTCGGAACAGACAAACGACATTGATATTGGCATACACCATCTCCTCGTTGGGAGAAAGCCTAAACGAACTTTTTAAGCACTGCTTCCTTCAATTCCGTCAAAATTGGATCAAGACTTGCTTTGCTTTCACATTCGATACAAAGGACGATTCTGAATCATTATTAAGAACAATGACTCCATCATTAGAATCAATCAATCGATCACCCAATCGGGGCAATCTATGAACATCTCGAGCCAATTCCTTCTTATCATTCAACATGAGAAACACTACCCATGGATAATCGATTAAGGGCATCCGCCACTACATTCGCTTTGCCGGGGAAATAGAGGACACACATGTTATAGTCCTTTAACAACTTAAGTCACCTCTTTTGGAGAAGATTCAGATCCTTTTGCTTGAACACAAATTGTAAACTCTTTTGGTTGGTGAAGACACCGACATGAACAACATATAAGCAATGCCTCCAAATCTTTAGGGAAAACACAACCGCCGCTAGTTCTAAGTCATGGGTAGGATAGTTCTTCTCATGGATCTTAAGTTGCCTTAAAGCATAAGCAATCACCTTCCTGTTTTGCGTAAGGACACATCCCAACCTAATTCTTGAGGCATCACAATAAACCACAAATCCATCGGATCCTTCTGGTAAAGTCAATATTAGAGCGGAGGTAAACTTTTCTTTCAATTCTTGGAGGCTCTTCTCACATGCTTCAGACAAAACAAGCTTAACCTTCTTTGGGGTCAATGCCATCAATGGAGAGGAAATCGAAGAGAACCCCTCAACAAACCTTCTATAGTAACCAGCCAAACCAAAGAAACTTTGAATATCTAAAGGGGATAGAGGTCTAGGCCAACTCTTATCCACATCAATTTTCTTAGGATCTACCTCAATACCCTTACGGGAAACTATGTGTCCAAGGAAAGCCACGAAACTTAACCAAAATTCACATTTACTAAACTTTGCAAAGAGTTGTTGGTCCTTGAGAACTTGCAACACAATCCTCAAATCATTGTTATGCTCGCCCTCACTCCTTGAGTAGACAAAAATATCGTCGGTGAACACAATCACAAACATATCTAGGTATTGTTTAAACACTCTATTCATTAAATCCATAAATCCAGCCAGAGCATTTGTCAATCCAAATGACATTACTAAGAATTTGAAATGACCATATCTTGTCCAAAAGGCTGCTTTGGAATGTCATCTTCCATCACCCTTAGTAGGTGATACCCCAACCGAAGGTCAATCTTGGAGAAGTAACTCGCTCCTTGAAGTTGATCAAACAAATCATCTATTCTTGGAAGAGGATACTTATTCTTAATAGTAACCTTATTCAATTGTCGATAATCAATGCATATAGAAAGTGAACCATCTTTCTTACAAAAAAACAACTGGAGCGCCCCATGGAGTCTACTCGGTCGGATGAACCTCTTATCCAAAAAATCCTTCAATTGCTCCTTCAATTCCTTAAGTTCTACCGGGGCCACTCAATAGGGAGGAATAGAGATAGGTTTCCTTTCCGGGAGAAGGTCAATATCGAAGTATATTTCCCTTTCGGGAGGAACACCAAGTAAATCATCGAGAAACACTTTCAAAAATCATTAACAATGGGGACCGACTCAAAGATAGGGGTTTCGGAATCCATGTCCCTAACCCGAACAAGATAGTATATGCAACCCTTAGAAATTATCTTTCTAGGTTTATGACAAGAAACAAACCGACTCTTAAGCATAGAATTTCCCCCTTTCCACTCTAGGATAGGCTCATTTGGAAACTGAAAATTTACCACTCGTGTCCTATAATCAATAGAGGCATAACATGAATGCAACCAATCCATCCCAAGAATAATATCAAAATCTAACATATCAAGCTCTACAAGATCAACATGAGTGACTCTATGGGATAAAGAGACGAGACAATTTCTATAGACTCTCTTAGCCACGATAGATTCACCAATAGGATTAGAGACAAAAATGTGATCTAATAACACATCCGGGAGAACATAAAACCTCATAGCCACATATGGCGTCACAATAGACAAGGTAGCACCGGGATCAAGCAAAGCATAAACATCGAGATTAGAGACTTTCAACATATTGGTAACCACATTGGGTGAACCCTCTTACTAATGACGAGTTTGGAGTGCATAAAATCTATTTTTCTTTTTATTTCCACTATACCCTAATGGAGGATAAGGTTCAGCCCGTCGACGATCATCTCCTCCTTTGTCAGCAATGGAGGGACGATCCCTAATCTTTTGATCCATTTTTTCAAAACCAAAGCATGCTTTAGAACAGGCTAGACACTTACCCTCATGCTTCTTTCCACATTTGGCACAAGAAGACAATGAAGATCCACTACCATTTCCTCCATGAGGCTTCAGGTTAGACACCCTTTCCCTGTTAAACTTAGGAGGAGCATTGGAGGAACCTTGATCAGAGAACCTTTGTCGAAACATAGAACGACCATACCCATCAGACCTTGAGCATGAAGAGTCACCATCACCAGTCTTAGCCCTCTTTGCCTCCCTAGACATTTCCTTAAGTTTCTCCTCTTTGATCTGTTTTGCATGTACCATTAGACGAGAGATGTCCATATCATTAATGGGCATAGAGGTACGACATTCTTTGACCACCATTTTGGAAACTCAAAAAATAAACTTACTTATTCTCACCCTAGGATCGGCAACCATAGTAGGGGCATACCTAGATAATTGTGTGAACTTCAATACATACTCATTCACACTAATGTTTCCTTGACGAAGGTTAATGAACTCAAGCACCCTTGCCTCCCTCATCTCAAGTGGAAAGAACCTATCAAGGAAAGCAACCTTAAACTTCTCCCAATCAAGAGGACCCGCATCAACTGCCCTTTTACTCTTCTATTGCTCAAACCACACTTGATCCACACCCTTGAGTTGATAAGCGGCAAATTCTGCCTTTTCCACCGGAGTTACTCTCTTTATCATTAGCACCTTATATACCTTATCGATGAACTCTTGGGGATCTTCATCAATCTTGGAACCATGAAACTCTGGAGGGTTCATTCTACTGAAGTCCCTCACTCTAGATGCCATCGTACCCATATTTGGGCTCACGGGGACCACAACCTCCCTACTGTCTTGAGTTGTCATGGCTTGGGCAAACACTTGAAAAGCAGTCCTAAACTCCGCATTAGTTACTTGCTCGGCCAAAGGGTCAACCAGAACTTGAGGAGCTTCTTGTTCCACATTCTCTCTCGCATTCCTCCTAGCATATGCCCTTTGAGTGTCCATATCCTGAAAAGCATCGGATAGGGATTAGGAGAGAGACATATAGAGCTAAACTCTATTGCATAACTTTAGAGTGTTAAAAGAAGTGGAGTTTCCTAAACATCTTATACCTTCTCATTCATAAGTGTGGCGTGCTTCACACCCATGAATAAGAGTCTACTCGATGTGGCTTATGAGATATCCTAGGACCTTTCTAAAACCTTGTACTCTGAATACAAAGTTTGTCATGACCTAAAGTACCCCTAGACATGACATGGCGTACAAGACACCGAAAGGCCCCATAAAAGCAACTTAGCATACATTATACAAGATAAAAGTAAGTAAGATGTTCAGAAGACAATTTTATATCAAGGTAGCAGAAGTCTAAACATAGTCTCAAAGCTATCTAATACATCATTAAAATGAAAGTGGGATGTAACCCATACAAGTCTTAAAAGAAAATGAAATGAAGGGTAAATGTGGCTATGTCCTCAAACATATGAGGACTCACCAAGTCTTCAAAGTCTCTATCACAACGAACTAGCCACGGGAGGATGGAGATAAGTCGGATCCTACTCTTATAAGAAAATGTAGGCAAGAGTATGCATTAGTACAAGAATGTACCAAGTATGATAAGTATGCATAAGGTTACAAAATCATGCTAAAAAGGGCTATACATAAGATACAATGACCAAGTTTAAATCATAGGATGACATGATAGAAAACATGAAGTAAATAGCCATGGTCAATGCAAGGAAATCATCTTAAAACAACATATGATTAATAAGCCTTTAGAAAGAAACCTTAGTTCATTATGTGAGAAATCAGGCTTAACCGACATAGACCATGTGAGCTATAACATCGAATTCGGTGTCTACCCCACACTAAAGAGAGATGTCCGTAGTTGCTAAGGTAAGAACCATGGTTTCTAGCTTATGTGGATCCACTAGCTAATGTCTATCAAGAAAAACATATGTTGGCGCATAGTTTATGAGACATGTGTAGTCGCTACTTGTCCACTCGGTGCTAAGCATAAATTCCATGGAATAGTCATAATTCATAGCATATCTTATCATTAATAGACATGGGTAATCGCCTCTTGTCTCATCATTAGGGAACATGGGTTATCACCTCTTGTCCCTTATTATTAAAGGCACATCAAATAGCCAATCCAAATTAGAATTCATATAGAAAAGCTCCTTAATCTTTGATTCAAGTTTAGTTGATAAAACCTTTCAACCCTTATGAATCCTTTATGTGAGAAAATCCTTTCACAATTCAACAACATCAACATTTATGCTTCACTCTCAAAGCAAATCTTAAAATCATCATAATTTCATAGTTTAAACATGCATAACTTCATAAAATTCATCTTTTGATCATTCATAAACTTCATCATAGACTCATAGATTAAAAATCATAGATCGTTCATGGGCTCATATAATTTCATCTTAAAATCATTCAATTCACTCAATTCATGCATAAAAAGACTCAATTCGATCCCTTAGATCATAATTTGAAAGAACCGATAAGATAGGAGAAAAACCCTAAATTTTAATTGAAGAATCTAACTTTACAAAATTAGAGTATTTAGGAACCCTATGGAGGAAAGGACTCCATAGGTGAAAGCTATCATACCTTGATGCCAAAAGCTTGAAATCAATGGTGAAATTAGGAGACTTGAATAGAAACCCTAGAACCTTCTTCTTCTTTTTCTTCAATCTTCTAGAGAGAGAAATATTTGGACAAACTTTGAGGGATATGGGGATCTTTGAAAAGTGATTAGAAGGGGTAAAATTAGACTTAGATGACTTATATAGAGGCTAGGATTAGGGCTTAACCGACTTAGATTTGGAATAGGTAATTTAGGGAAAAGACCAAAAGCCCTTAAAATTAACTGTCGGAACTCGACCTATGGTCCGTAGGTCTAACTATGGACCATCCTGTCCAACCGTAGAAAGATTCAGAAACTATTGCTTTGGACCTTCAAACAATGGGACCCCATGTATGGTTCGTAGGTCCATTGACAGACCGTAGATTCCCTCCGTCAATCCAACTTTGAACCCTCAAAATTTCACTAAGTCTAGAGAGTCCTACTAGACCTACCTATGGTCCGTAGAAATAATAACGGACCGTCCTGCTGAGTCGTAGAAAGGATCCTGAAACTTGACAATTTCAAAAAGTTCACCTTGCCACCTACGGTTCCCACCTACGGCCCGTAAGTTGACCTACGGTCCATAGATGCCTTCCATAGGTACTGGCACCAGACCTGAAAACCATAAATTCTCTTCCTTTTGAATCTGAGGTGTTACAAGTTTATTCAGTCATGGATCATTCAAGATGAAGTTGTGGTTGTTATTATTATTATTTTGGTCTTTATATATAATTCCATGTTGAAATAGTGTGTTGAATTTTCTCTTTATATCTGACTTTGAATTCATTTATTTATTCATTGTTTTATTTGTATTTTTATTTTTTGTGCTTGTGTTTATGATTTATAAATAGAAATTAGAATGACACATATTAGGTTGTAAATATTCCTTAGGTAATAGAAATATGATATTAAAGAGAAGAAAAACTGATCACTCTTTTTTCAGTAACTAAGAGTTGATTTGAAAAGAAATTGTTACCTTTGGATTTTATTATAATTGAGCGGTTGAAAATTTGGATAAGTGATTGGTGCATTTTGTTGCTAGTAAACACTTAAGATTAGAATAGCCATTAACGTGGAAAAGTAATAATTTTCGAATGATATATATCTTTAGGTTATTTTTATTTACTTTTTGAGCACTTAAGCTTGTATTATGGTTTAAATACATAGTGAAAGAATAATTTTTCCTTTGCTTCATAAATTACTTGGATAGAGTTTATAGCCTTAAATTAATTAATTTACCTTTAAACAATAATAAGGGAGTAGGATTAGCTACCAATTAATTCCAAATTCGTGGCAAAGAAAAATTGAAAGAGAATAGAGAAAAAGATAATAATCTTAAATTCACACGAGATGAATAAATGTCTCAAACATTAGGCAAGTATAAATTTATTTTATTTTAATTTAATTTAAATAATAATAATAATAATAAAATGAGTTTCAATAAAGAATGTGGTACCACATCTTTTTTTGAGACATTTAAAGACGAGCATAATTTAAACTAAGAAAAAATGAATAATAATAAAAATAGTTTCAATTAAAAATGTGGTTACAAATCTTTTTTTGAAACACTTAAAAGAAGATTCAAGGATGCGGTGCCGCACCTTGGCCAAATAGTCGTACTAATTAATTTTTCTTAAACTAAAATTTATAAACTAAGAATGTTAAGGTGATACAATTGAGAGAAGAAAACAGTTATGCTTCTAAGCAATTATACGTCAAAAATTGAGAATGCAGTTATGTATTCGATTTGAGATTAAGAAATTTCAATAATAAAAATACAAGTGAACTAGGGCCTTAGACACAATTATCCAAAAATAATTTAAAGTAAGTATAAGTTGATAAAAGTGAACGTGCTAGAACCATGGGACTCGAGGGATGCCTAGTACCTTCCTCTCGGTCAACAAAATTCCTTACCCAATCTTTTGTTTTCACAGACCAAAAATTAAAGAGTCATTTCCTTTTGATTAGAGATTTTAAAAAGTGACATGGGATACCATAACTCAATTCCAAGTGGCGACTTTGAAATATAAAATAATCTCTAATCAAGACTGTCACTTAAATTTGAAAACCCTTTTCATTGCCGAAAAAGGGGTGTGACACCTTTACCTTGATAGTCTTTTTGTTGTTGTGGATGTTGTAATGACCTCCAAGTCATTTTCCTCATTTTCTAATATTTTTAGTGTTTAGAACATTCTTGAAGCGACCACAACGACAGACAGTTTTGTCTTCAGGTCATTCATTGGGATGTTGTGCAAGTTTTTATATTTTGGAGCTTTAGAAAATTGAATGGTTGACTTCAATCAATAGTTTAGGAAGACGGAATCAGAATGAAACTTTGACAGTTTCATCAGCTCCGGAGCAGCCATTTTAGGTTAGGGGTTTTGTTGGTTCAGGCTTCAAGACTTCTGGTGTGTGTTTGTGTCGTTAGGCATTTTAACTTTGAAGCTTAAGCCAATGGTTTACTTTAGTCAACATTCTTGGTAAACGTGCTTGAATGAGAATTTTGTCAGCGTGGTTAGCTCCAGAATGTCGAGTTTAGTCTTGAAAGACCTTTCGTGCGGTTCCCTAGGCTTTTGGTCTCATTTTAAACCTTCTTGTGGTTTTTAGCTTAAAATGGAACTTGGGTGTGGGACCCACTTTTCATCGAAATGACCTCGGGTGGAAGTTTTGATGGTTCCGTTGAGTCTAGAATGCAAAATTTGATAGGGTAGCATATTTCATTTGCGCGCACAGGGTTCTGAATGAATCTCAGGCACCCCGCTTGAGAATTCGGAGTTTGAGAAAACCAGCTAAAGTGCTAATATCTAATTCAGGCCTTTAGCGACCAGATATCAAACTTTTAGCTACCAAAATCAGCTTTTACTGACTACTTTTGGGTATTTACCTTGAAATTTCAGCTTTCAACCCTCATTTATAAAAGGAGATATCTCCCTAATCTGAGCTCCGATTTGAATGTTTCGAAGACCTATGTGATCGTTGGGAGCATGGCAACTTGGTTATGTGATTTGATGTTTTTGAGGAACCTTCATTTTTTGGTGAATTTGAGCTCGAATCTGCTGCCTTAGCTTGGTTTTCTTGTTAAAATTTTCATGTTGTTGTTGAGACTATTTTCGGGTCTCGAATTATGTTCAATTTTGGAACACAATTTCTAGGAGTAGTTTAGGACCTTTTAACGGAGTCAATTTTGGAATTCCCGATGCCGGTCCCACATTCCCATTTTGAGTCAATTTTTGGTCCATATCGAATTGTTGTGATTTTAGTGTCAAAACATTCGTAATGATGTTGTGATTGATAATTTGATAGTGTAGCAGTGTTCGAAGGCGTTTTAGAAGTGGATAGTTCGTGTATGGTGGATTCGGAGCGCTCGTGTTCGGCTTTGAGATAGGCTTCGGTCTATTTTCTTGATTGAGCTACTTAGATAATACCTAGTATATATTTCACGTAATTATTGATGGTATTTTCTAGGTATTTAGCTTTCCTCTGGTTATTCCATCCTTTCTTGATTCCGTAGGAGCCTTGGGCTTATTGAGGGTGTTGGGATCCTTAGTTTAGGTTGTAGCTTCGTTTGTGGTGCAGGTGATCTTGCTTATCCTTGTTAGGGTTGATTTGTGGAGGCCTTAGACTAGGCTAGACATTAGATGCTTTAGGTTGTGTTTTATCGCCTCATATATATGATTTGCTCCATTTAGGGCTTGTTTTGGGTCATCCTCCTTGCATTGATGCTTGTGACTTTTGTGCCTCATCGTAGCCCTGGGTTGGTTCAAGTTGTGCTCAATCTAGGACTTGAGCGGTGTGATTAGGGTAGGGCATCGTCCCTTGAGTTTTCTTCCCCTTTATTGATTTGAAATCTCTTCTTGATCCCTTGCTTTTTTATTAGTGGTGAGCATATTTTATCCTTATTGAGCTTATGATAATATTGTTGGACCCGAGGCTGTGTGCGAGGACCCGTTGGACCCCAGGTTAGTACTCTACGCCTTGATATCGTGGTTTGGTTTGCTGTGCATTTATTTGAATTAGAGGTCCTTGTTTGGATGCTAGTGATGGCCTGCATTGCATTGATTGTTCATTCTCACAAATTTGTGATACGATCCTGGTGCATGTATTGGCATATTTGTCTTTTGTTGAAATACTATTTTACTCGGGTCTATTCTATATTGGTTTTAATAGGAGTCGTACTACTTGGATCACTTGATTTACTAGTGTTTGAGATTACGAGGCGTCTAGGACGTGCTCCTTTCCTACTTTAGATTTTAGAGGCATCTAGGATGCGCTCAATTTTTACTTCACTAGACGGTGCATCGATGCCCTTTCTTGCATGATATTTGGCTACTTTGAGATCCTCTTTTAAGTTGACATACCCCCGGGTCACTCTTTCTTGATAGGAAGCTTATGCCCCTAGGAGTGGACTGGCTGGCTGGGCGGCCTTGATATATTGAGATCCTCTTCGGAGTCAACACACCCCCGGGTCACTCTTGCTACCTAGGTGGCTTACACACCTCATAGTGGACTGACTGGCTGGAAGGCGTAAATTGATTTGCCATTCCTGCAATTTAGGCTGGGAGACTATTGGAGTCCTATGATTATGGTTTCGGATGGTTACTTATGGTTCTGCTGCTCACCCTACATTCATATGCATTGCCTATCACTAGTATAGTTGTTTGTTTTTTGTACCCTTCGGTTTATGGGGGCCGGTTGGGTTTCGTTTGCTATTTGTACCTTCCGAGCTTATGGGGGTCCAGTTAGGTTGTTGTTTGACTATAATTTATTCTCTGATGTTGTTTTATTGTTACGTAGTAGATTTTTACTTTAGAATTATTGTTGTGGGTCCTCTTGACACTGGGTAGTTGACTTGGAGTCTTAGTTGCTTGCGATTGAGTTGTTGGCTTGCGATCTAGGTACGTTCTTGACTAAGGTTCTTACTCCTTGTTTCTTGTTTCTATTCTTTATTTCCAGTCTACTTTAGTATCTCATGTTTAGTTGCTTGTTCTATGCTTTCCTTATTACTTGTTGTTTATGCTTGTGTTTTCTTTTAAGCTCAGTCGGCCATTGCCTATTGAGTACCATTTTTGGTACTCATACTACACTTCTACCCTTTACAGATTGCAGTTTAGTTATCGCTGTTGATTTGAAGTCGTGCGGAGCATCTTGGGATTTCAGAGATTAGGGAGAGCTCCTGGCATTTGGAGCTACCTGTTTCCATGCATTTTGGCTAGGCCTATCGTTATATTGTATTCAGAGACAGCCTGTACTTTTCTTTTATTTGTGAAAGCCTTGTACTCTTATTTATGATTAGATGCTCAACTACTAACTGATGTCGGGTCTTAGGATGGTTCCTGTATTGTTTTTTCTTGATTATCCTTTATGTTCTTTATTCTAAGCTCTTACTTATTGTTGTTGGCTTCCACTAGGTAGTCCGTTTCTTCTGGTTCGGGGCTAAGTGTTAGGCTTACCTACTGGTGGGGTGTAGTAGATGCCATCATAACCTAAGAAATCGGATCGTGACACAAAAAAAACTAACCTCTCAAAAGTTAAGAATCTAAGCAATTCAAAGAAACGTTAAACTTTTGTTGTGAATCGACCTCAATACATGCTTACAAGATATTGCACTTGTAAAAAATGAGTTACTAATTTCTAGCCCATGATAATAGAAACAAACAAATGTATACCCCTGCTTGCACCACTTTAACATTTTTTCTTTACCTATTTTCTTTACATAGGCCCAAAAGAATAAAATATAATATATTATAAAATTTGAAAATATATATGCAAAATTATAGATTTTAAATAGTAGTTGTATAGTTTGTTTGATTTGATTTTTCAGTTATTTTTTACTTAAAAATTAAAATCAATCCAAATTTTATTGGTCTTTAATACTAAAAAACAAACCTAAAAATTATCAACTTTTTACGATATGATTTGATTTTTTGCTTTGTTCGGTGTTTCTATTTTTTGTGAATACCGTTACCTACAATTCCCTAGATTGTTCAAATATACCCCTCATTCATGAGAAATTTAGGATTGTCCAATGTGGACACACATTCCTATGTGATAGTGATATTTTGATGATGTGTACACCAAATAGCATGACACCTCTGTGCTCCAACCCATTTTACCCCTTTCCTTTATTTATTCTTTGACCACAAGCATTTACTATCCCTCCCTCACCATTTATAGTACCATTAAGAGAGAATTATTAAAAAACACCCCTGAACTTGATGCGAATTATTGGTTTCATCCCCGAACTATTGATAGGCTTAAAAACATCCCTATACTTGACGAACTAAGCTTAAATACGACCCTCCCATGCCACATGGCACATCAAGTTACTACACTCTCTTTTAAGAGTGAAAAAATACAAAAATGCCACATCAAACTTTTTTCTTTCTTTTTAAAAAAAAAATTTCTTCAAATTTTATTTACCAATGGCTACAATACCACTTCTTCTTCCTATTTAGCTTCTCCTCCATTAAAATTGACCTCAAAACAAGGTTCAATTTTTTTTAACTTTTTTTTATTGCTTAATTTCAGAAAACTGATTCCAAGAACTTCCAGCATATAGAACACCAACAAAATGCCAGAATTGACCCATAAAAATCTACAAGATCTACCTATATTAATTGCCAATGTATACCAACAAAATGCTATAATTGAGGCCGAAAAGTTGAAGTTGCCTACATTTTACTAATATATACCAACAAAATGCTGCATTTGAAACAGAAAAACCTGAAAGCTACCTACATTACCAATAATTTTATCAAAACAGAGCAAGATAGAATTGAAAATCTTAAAATTATAGCAAGATTCTAAGACAACATAATCAGTACATAGTCATAAACGAATTACATACATTTTAAATAAAACATCAAATTAAATAGCACACTAATACATTGGCAAATTGTCAATGTTCTTTTCCACTTCAACTCTTGATTATGCTTATTTCTCTTCTTTAACAGACCCAAAATAACAATATTAGCTTGATTCGAAAATGGCGGGTCATACCAATCAAAAATTTTCAACAAGCTCAAGTATTCAACTGTAAGAAATTGAATGGTACAACATTAGTGACAAAAAATACATAAAATAAACTTAACGAAAAAACTAATTCATACCTTATAATTTTTAAAACCCAAAATCTTCTTTCGGGATTGTCATCCGACCATGAAATTCTTAATGCTGCTGGTAATCCATATTGACAAAAAATAGTCATGAACACAATAGGAGGAGAAAGAATATTATAGCATATGAAATTAAGCAATTAAAAAAAGTGAAAAAATTTATTTATCTTGTTTTGAGGTCAATTTTAATGGAGGAGAACTTAAATAGGAAGAAGAAGTGGTATTGTAGCCATTGGTTAATAAAAATTGAAGAAATTTTTTTTTTTTAAAAAAAGAAAAAAGTCTGATGTGGCATTTTTGTATTTTTTTCACTCTTAAAAGAGAGTGTAGTCACTTGTTGTGCCATGTGGCATGGGATGGGTGTATTTAAGCTTAGTTCGTCAAGTATAGGGGTGTTTTTAAGCCCATCATTAGTTCGGGGATGAAACCAATAATTCATGCCAAGTTCGAGGGTGTTTTTAATACTTCTCTCTACCATTAACATCACTAAAATTACATTCAGGTCTTCTTTAAGAAATTTTAGCCGATTGTCTGTTTTTGGAATACCTTTTTAGTACTCCTACTACTAACATCGATAACATCTCTTTGCCATTGTTACATGTCTCTCTCTCCTACTTCTAATGCCAATAAGTCAATCCTTTGATGACCTAAATCCTTCGACGATAAGTAAGTAGCCTATTATGGCTACCCTAACCCACGATTACCATAAGCTAACACCAACAAAGTGCAATGAACTCCGTCAAAGACCTTTGACGATGACTGAAATTAGGTTTCTTGTTTTTTCTTTCTTTAAGATTTACAGTGCCGACCAAGTTTTGTCTCGGTTTTCTATCATAGTTACTTTATCTAAAAATCGATTGTGATTTACTGCGCAACTATTATGTTAGAGTAGGAGATTTGTATATCATTGATTGAGGCACTATGAAAGAATGTCTTGATAAGACGAAGAATGTGTGCTAGCAAAAGAAAACGTCAAATTGTGTGGCACCACTAGTAGATGGCCTAGTCGATCGAGATGGGATTGTATGTCATATTGATTCTATGGTGACTTAATTAAAGAAAAAGGTAAGAGTCAAATGATATTTTTCCAGTAAGAATTTCTTTTTCGAGCTCATGTTAAGATGTTTTCAAGAATTTTTTTTACAATATTAAAGTACAGATATTTAAAATGCTTTTAAATGTTCTCATGGTTTTAAGAATTTGTATAGAATGCATTCATGTTTGTCTAAGTCTAGTTCTAGCTTTAGTGATGGGATTATTGAGATTCATTGAGTATATTTATGGGTGTACTGACGTTTCATTTTCTTGGGACCTACATTGGGTTATGTCAATGTTGATACATGTTTTTCAAATTACCAGGTAACAAGCTAGGGCCTTCTCTTTCTCCAACAACTATTGGTAAGCTTTGGTTTGTTTCATGGAATATTTTCTTTTCTTCATATTCAATCGTGTATTTATTTATTTGTTGTCTTGAGGATTATCTAGGAGGCCCTTGTCATGTACAATTCGTGAGCTTTTTGTTAGAGGCTCCATAGATGGTGTCAGTTGGGTCATAATTTTCATGTTTGTGTTAAATTTCACACAAAATAAGATTAACTTTATTTTGACATAAAATGTTACGATTTATTTTTTTTTAAAAAAGAATGATTAATCTTAGAATTATTCCATATTTTTATCAAATCTTATTTTAAATAGTTTTTTTAAAAAAAAAAATCAAACTGCATTGGGCTGCATAGTATTTCATATTTAAGTATGGAGATAAAAGTCAAGATGGTCCACGTGGTCAAGTTAAGGCACCTGATGTAGATTCCAACTTGATAAGAAATTGGTGCTATGAGAAAATTATTTTTGTTTGTTTGTACTAGATTTTCTTGTTTTCGAGATGTACCAAGGAATTGGCTTCATATTGTGGAAATTTTAAAAGGACGGCAGCCCAGATATAGTTATAAGATTGTGAAGTGGTTCCTCCCTCCTCCTGGTTGGTACAAGTGTAATATAGATGGTACATCCATGGGTGATCCTGGCCCTAGTTCAGCTATTTTGTCAGCAACAGTGATGATGATATTATAGGAGTAAAAGGGAGAAATGTACTAGTTTCAACCAACCTTGTGGAAAAGTAATGTCTATAAGAGAGATAATTCATTATTGCATTGAAAAAAAATTATTGCCCCTAATAGTAGAAACTGATTCTCTTTCAATCACAAAAGCTAGTAATGTACTTTTGTTATTAATCATTATGCTTTCACATAAAAGATACTATGAAGAGGCAATTTTACTCTAATGTAATACCTGAAAGGATTTCATATAGTCTATATATCATGCTATCTGGTGAGAGTTTGAGGTATATAATGATTACAGACTAAGACATAGACATTGGGTGAAGTTTTCTTTTACTACTTTCTGGTGCAACTAAGGATTACTGGTGACTTTTGGTATAGTGATATTTGGTCACCTACTTTTCACTAATTCTTATCTTAGAGTTCTCCTTATGATATGTGGTATTAATCTCTTTGAAATTAAACCTATCAAGGAAGAACAGTTGGAAAAGATTAGTGAGTAGTGAGTGACCTTGCATCCTTTAAACAAAAACAGAAAACTATCTATTTTTTCATTTTTGCTAGAACTTAGAGATTTTTCTTGATGTGTGACCTTAGTTTCTATAAATCTTATCTTGTCAATGATAATTAATAAGAAAAAGCATAGTGTTTCTTACCTAAAAGCTTTTCGGATGAAGAAATAGTTTTGTTTTGAGTATGTTTCAGATCGAGAATTGATATATTTGTCTTGAAAACATTTCTATTATTCTTCTATAAACCAAAAGTAGAGGCCTTTCAAATATGAGGTTGGTAGTGAACGAAATGATTACAATGTAGTGGTGGTTGAAATACATAACAAGGTTCATTTTATCAGTACCCATAAAAAAAGGAACATATCGGATCGGAGTAGCAAGAACTGAATCGAAGCATACCTAGAACCATAACTTCTCCTCTTGTTTATGTTGTTGCTGACTTTCCTATCTTCATCTTCATCATGGCTTGTAGTGAAGGACAAAGAGGAAATGCTGAACATATCACCGGACTGCTGGTCGGAGTTCTCAAAGATTTCTCTAGATTTCTTTAGTCGCTTTACTTTCCTATTTCTTTTTTGTCTTTCCACTTCTAATTTTGTCTTATTGGATTAGTTCTTTTTTAGGAAAAATTACTTAAATACACAACTTAAGATATCATAATCTCTAAATTTTCATATCATTTAAAAAATTACAAAAATCCCCTCCCGGATACTTCCCTATCCCCTCTCGAATACATCCCTATGCCCTCTTGGATAATCCCTCCCCTCTTCGAATACATCTCTCTCCTCTCGGATACATCCCTATCCCCTCTCTGATATATCCCTATCCCCTCTCGGACACATTCCTCCCATTAAGTAATGTATCATTTGCAATGTATTGGAAAATCAAAAATGTATCCAAGAGCAATGAAGAATTTGAGATTTTTGTAATTGGTAAAAGTTACGAAATAGGATATAATTAGCCCCCAAATGTAGGAAATTTCTATACATTATAATTTTTTTTAATAAATAGGTTTAGCACTTTGGTCTAGCCCATTCACATAAATATCTATTTGGTTGGTTAAAGTTGACCCATTGGGTGATTTGGAAGAACAAAAACCTTGTAGATATGTGTTCGGCCAACAATGCACTAGGTATTTGAAATGAAATAATGCAATTTGTAGGTAACGATGTTAACAAACCATGTAATCAAGAAGTTAAAGTCTCAGTTATTTTATAACTAATACAAAACCAATTCTTGAAGTGCCGAATTCTGCTCCAACAATCTCTATTGGCCTCAGCTATTCAAAATTATGAATAACATGCCTAAATTAATCTAAAGAAATTAATTCCATAATTATAGAACATTGCAGAACAAAGTCAACCCTTGATCAAAAGGATTCAATATCTATTATATATACGTAAAAAATAACTTTGACTTTCTATATGGAAACAAGGCCGGTGTATGGGGTCATTCATCTGTCTTACTCCTACATATTAGTTAATTAATTGTACGCTAGCCTATTAATTATGTATATTTCTTGTTTATATAGTACTCAATTCTTTGTATACATTGCATTTTACCTAGTTCATTAATCTATATTATTTTTTTCTTCTATTGGTAATTCAGTAATTATTAGTTAAAAAAATTATATATGTAATTATTGTATTGATCTTTATATAAGCCCATTATTGCTCATTCATTACAATCGTTTATGTTTCCAATCAAGCATTGAACAATTAACAATAAATTGTTTACGGATAATGCATAAGTACCCCCTAAACTAGGCACCTAAATTTAACTAGGGTTCTACTACCCCCCCCCCCCCCCCCCCAGCTATTTTAAAAAGGAATAAACACACCCCAAAAGCTTACATGGCATAGAGAGTGGGCATACTCTCTTGAAGGCAAGTGAAGATCGAAAAAATTGGACACATGTTCTGTTTTAATTGGTCAATTTATAATTAGTTAGTACACATAATTATTAACCTTTAAACTTTTATATATACAATTATTTTTATTTGTTTCTTTGTAAAATATTTATTTTCCTCCTCACTTTAAATTATTAGTTTTTATTAATTTTTTCATCTTTTCATTTATAATAATTTTAACATTGCGTGTAATTTATGAAAAATAAAAATAAACTTTTTGAAAATTTTCCTTTAATTTTAATGTCTTTATTATTTTTAAAATATTTTATTTTATTTTCTTCACTTATTTTGATATTCATTTTTAAATGAACTTATTTATATGTGTTAACTTAGTTAAATACAAGATAAATAAATTAAGAATCTTTTCATTTTTACCAAAGAAATAAATTATAAATAAATAATAATAATAATAAAATAAATAAATAAATTATATGTATACACATACTCACACACAGACACCGTGGCGGCGCGTATTACACGTGGAACCAACTTTACTTGGTTTAAGGTGCCACCTTTAGCACCAAAGGTGCACGGAAATATAAAAAATTGAGTTCTGGGGGGGGGGGGCAATAGGACCTGAGTTAAGTTAAAGTATGTCACTGAGTGTCTTAGTTAGGAGGAAGGGTGTACTTATGCGTTATCCCAATTTTTTTATGTCAAGGTTACTTTTCATTGTGTTGTCTAACATACACTCCATATTCTTTGAACATACATTATCAATAAGCACCAGAGTCTAAATATACCATTAAATTTACAATCCGAGTCCGTTTTAATGTTTAAATTCCCACAATTCATGTTCTAGATTCAGGTTTAAAATCTAAATTTCAAGTGTCATAGAGGCAACATGTAATGACCCTTCAGTTCATTTTCATTATTTTCTGATCTTTTTAGCGTTTAGACCTTTTGTGTAGTGACCCCAAGTAATTTTTGACTTTCTGAGACTGACAGTTCGATCACCGAGTCATTCGTTTGGATTTTGTGCAAGTTTTCATATTTTGGAGCCTTTAGAACTTGATTAGTTGTCTTTAGTCAAAAGATCAGGAAGACGGCCTTAGAATACAATTCTGACAGTTTCATCTACTCCGAAAGAGCCCTTTTAGGCTAGGCGCATGGTTGGTTCGGGCCTCGAGACTTTTGGTGTGAGTTTGTGCTATTAGGCGTTTTAACTTTGAATCTTACGCCAAGGGTTGACTTTGGTCAACATTCAAGGTAAACGTACTTGGATGAGAATTTCGTCAGTGTGGTTAGCTCCGAAAAGTTGAGTTTTGTCTCGAATGACCTTTAGTGCGGTTCCCTAGGCTTCTGATCTCATTTTGAGTCTTCTTTTGGTTTTTAGCTTAAAATGGAACTTGGGTGTGGGACACACTTTTCATCGAAATGACCTCGGATGGAAGTTTTGATGGTATCATTGAGTCCGGAATGTCGAATTTAGTGGGGTAGCATATCTGGTTTATTTTCATTGGGTCCCGAAAAAATTTCGAGGGTCTATTTGGAGACTTTGAAAAATAGCAAAATCTGGTGTTGCTGGTGCAGACCTTTAGCAACAAGAATTCAGTCTTGTAGGGACCATAATCGCTGCTATTTAAATAGCGAAATATTAGCTGCAACCTTCATTTTAAAACTTTGATATCTCTAGCTAGGAAGCTCTGTTTTGGGTGTTTCTAGTTGTGTTTCATTAAACATTGGCATGGCTACGTGTGAGACTTATCGGGGAAGCGTGAAAGTCCGTGTATTGAGGTAATTTCTGCCGGGAAGGGACTTTGCAAGTCCTTTAATGGTGTTTTTATTGTGTTTTGTTGCATGGACTGTTTTAGCCCCTTTTCAAGCTCAAATTTGCCCGTTTTCGAGGTACAAGTTCCTTTGGATATTTAGAAACTCTTGACGGAGTCAATTTTTTGATTCCCAGAGCGGGTCCCACATTCATTTTTTGACTCAATTTTGGGTCCATTTCAAATTGTTGCGATTTTAGTGTAAATATGTTCATAATGTCTTTGTGATTAATAATTTGATAATTTGGCTGTGTTCAAAGGCATTTCGGATGCGAATAGCTCGTGTGTGGTGAATTTGGAGCGCTCGTGTTCAGAATTGAGGTACGCTTCATTCTACTTTCTTGATTGAACTTCTTAGATAATGCCTAGTATAGATTTCATGTATTTTTTGGATGATATTTTTTGGGTATTTAGCTTTCCTCTTGTTATTCCATCATTTCTTGATCCCGTAAGAGCCTTGGGCTTATTGTGGTTGTTGGGATCCTTAGTTTAGGCTGTGGCTTTGCTTGTGGTGTAGATGGTTTTGCTTGTACTTTTTAGGATTGGTTCGTGGTGGCCTTAGACTAGGCTTGACATTAGATGCTATAGGTTGTATTTTATCGTCCCGTAGTTATGATTTCCTCCATTTAGGGCTTATTTTGGATTGCGTTGATGCTTATGACCTTGGTGGCTCGTCGTAGCCGTGGGTTGGTCCTAGTTGTGCTTAGTTTGGGACTTGAACGGTGTGATTAGGGTAGGGCGTCGTCCCTTGAGTTTGCTCTCTCTTTATTGATTTGAAATCTCATCTTCATCCCTTTACTTGTTGATTAGCGGTTGGCATGTTGTATCCTATTTGAGCTTATGATTTTACTGTTGGGCTCGAGACCGTATTCGAGGACCAGAGGGATCCCAGGTTAGTACTCTCTGCTTTGGTAGGGTGGTTTCATTGGTTGTATAATTATTTGATTTTGAGTGACTTGTTTGAATGCTGGTGATGGCATGCATTGCATTGTTTGCTCATTTTAACAGATTTTGTGGTGCGATACTAGCCGATGCATTGATATATTTATCATTTATGATGAGATAATGTTTTACTCAATTTTTATTCTAAAGTTGTTTTAATGGGAGTCGTACCACATGGATCACTTGATTTACTTAATTTTGAGATTATAAGGCATCAGGGATGTGCTCCTTTCCTACTTGAGATATTAGAGGCATCTGGGATGTGCATAGTTTTCACTTGACTACCTAGTGTGTCGATGCCCTTTCTTGCATGCTTTTGGTTTTACTTTCAACCTCGGGTCATTCTTGCTAGCTGGGCAGCTAACACCGCTGGGAGTGGACTAGTTGGCTGGGTGGCCTTGATACTTGAGATCCTTTTTTGAGTTGATATGACCCCGAGCACTCTTGCTAGCTTGGCGGCTGACACCCCTGGGTGTGGGCTGGTTGGGCGGCCTGGACATCTCAGATCCTCTACGAAGTTGACACACCCTTGAGGCACTCTTGCTAGGTGGGTGATTGAGGCTCTTGGGAGTGGATTGTATGGTTGGGCGGCTTGGGTTGATAGTCACTCTTGCTAGCGGGGTTTGGAGTGGGCTGGTTGAGTTGATTGTCACTCTTGTTAGCTGGGCTGGGAGTTGACTGAAGTCCTATGGTTATGGTTTTAGATAGTCACTAATGGTTCTACGGCTCACCCTTTGTTCATATGCATTGCCTATCACTAGTATACTTGTTTATTGTTTGTACCCCCAGTTTATCTGGGGCGGTTGGGTTATGTTTGCTTTTTGTACCTTCCGAGCATAGGGGGTTCGGTTTGGTTATTGTTTGATGATATTCTATTCTCTGTTGTTGTTTTATTATTACCTAGCAGGTTTTGACTTTAGAAATGTTGTTGAGTCCTTCTGACACTGGGTAGTTGACTTGGTGTCATAGTTGCTTGCGATAAGGTTGTTGGTTTGTGATCCAGGTATGTCCTTGACTCGACTTCTTTCCCCTTGTTTCTTATTTCTATCCTTTATTTTCATGATTCTTTAGTAACTCCTGTTTAGGTACTTGTGCAATGCTTTCCTTATTACTTATGCTTTATGCTTGTGCTATCTTTTGAGCTCAGTCGACTGATGCTTGCTGAGTACTCATACTACACTTCTGCCCCCTGCAGATTGCAGTTGAGTTATCGCCGTTGATTGGAGTCGTGCGGAGCAACTTTTGATTTTTGAGATTAGGGTGAGCTCCTGGCATCTGGAGCTATCGATTTCCATCTGTTTTGGCTAGGCTTAGTCTTTATATTAAATTCAGAGACAGCCTGTACTAGTCTTGTAATTGTGAAAGCCTTGTACTCCTATTTTGGATTAGATGCTCAACTACAAATTGATGTTAGGTCTTGGGATGGTTCCTGTATGGTTTTGTTGAATTTTCCTTACTCTTGTTTGCTCTAAGCTCTTAATTCTTATTGTTGGCTTCTGCTTGGTAGTTCATTGCCTATGGCTCTGGGCTAAGGGTTAGGCTTACCTACTACTGGGGTGTAGTACGTGGCATTATAACCTGAGAAATAGGGTCATGAAAGTTTTTTATCAGAGCTGTAGGTTGACTGGTATCGGTTGTATGAGAGCAAATGCCTAGTAGAGTCCTGCAGATCGGTGCGGTGACATCTGTATCCTATCTTCAGGAGGGTATAGGGCATTCATAGGAAATTCTATTTTTGACTCTTATCGTGCATTTTCACTTTGAGTAACCTCTAAAAATACTTCTTTAGAATCTATTCTCTCCTTATTGGATAGCACGAAGTATTCGATGGATGTGGGTAGAGCATCAGTACATTCAACTAGAGTTTCAGCATGTGATCGGGCTAGGAGGCCTCAATCGGGCATGGGCCTTGAGGTCAGAGGCATTCCTCAGCATTCAAAGAGTCAAGGGGAATCCCAGGCTTTAACAGGGTCTTTAGCTACCTTGGTTCCTCGGTATTCAGTGTTAGGAAGTCCAAGCTCTTCCAAGGGTACACCTCAGGTAGGTAAAGTTCTTTGTGCAGTGGGTGCTCCTCATAGCAGAGTTGGGTTGACTGGTCCAAGTAGGGTTCGTCGTCTGTTTCTTACTATGTGTTGGGATTGCTAGAGTGGGCTGGGCATAACCCCACATTGTTTCTTTTAGTTTAGGAGTTTAGTCGGATGTTTATCGGAGGATTGCCTTTGCCACTCCAATTAGTATCGGAGCATCTAATATCAGCACGGTCTACATTTCCCCTAGTTGTGAGTCATGTGATGGCTATGGAGCAGGCATTACTTGAGACTTACAATGAAGGTTGTAATAGGCTTTACCATCAGTTCAATGGTGACAAAATTCCACTTTGAGGTGAGTATCAATTCAGCGAGGGACAACTTTCTTTTTGACCTATCAGGCTTATGGAGGTAGCATCGAAGGTTCCAGGGGGTTTTGAGGTAGGTCATGGTGCTGGCGGTGGGCAGAGTTTAGGCTAGACTTCTTATGTTTGTCATTTTTGACCTTCGGGTGTTGGGTCTCATATTACTCTATTTGGGTCTTCGCATCCAGTTGCTCTCGGTAATGGTTGCTCTGGGTATGGTGAGATAGGACACTATGTTAGAGATTGTCTCAAGGCCCCAATGTAGTTTGCTAGAGGTGATTCTGAGTCTGGCAATGGTTAACAAGGTAGATCACCGTGTTCTTCACACTGAGCTTCACACCATAGAGGTTGCTATGATTATGGAAAGTTGGGCCAGTGGTCTAGAGAGTGCCCTAGGTGGGAGTCACTTTTCCAAGTGTTGCTGACATCTAATAGTCTCCAAGCTTGGGTGGTCGGACTTAGTTGTACCAGTGGGGAGCTTGTTTATCAGCCTACAACATGTCTCCTGGATGGGACCATAATGAGAGTTATTCATCTAGATCAGTCTTATGGGTTATCGACTCTTTCGATTAGAGGTAGTGCCTTCGGTGTTTCCATTACTACATCAGGTGTTTAGGCTGAGGTTGGACATGGTCCATTCTATGCTTCTACAGGTCGATCAGAGGCCGAGGCTTCAGGTATCCCTTCTTTAGATGTGATTTTGTGGTTTATCTCGTTAGTTCTTAGTTTGTGTTATTTGGGGTTTTTATGCCCATTTGGGTTTATTTAGCTTATTACCTATCACTGGCTTGTTGTGGCAGTTCTATTTTAGGATTGTGTATGTGTTTTGCCCAGTAGCTGATTTTATTTGGTAGTGGATCGGCTAGGCTGTGTTGCTTCGATATGGGAGTAGTGGTTGAGTAACTCCTTGTGCCTTTGCCTTGATAGTCCTTTTGTGGTTGTGGCCTTGGGATTGCTATTTTCCCTTTTTGCCACCCTTGTTATGTGCTTTTGCTGTGATGTCTATCCTTGTTCGATAGGTGGCTAGACCAGCTTTTCCTGAGTTGCATTTTGTATGTTGTAGGGCCTAGTTGTCTTAATTGTGAGTCGTCCCTTTTGAATAGTAGTTCAGAGATTGCTAGTTCTATTAGTTGTGTGTTGGTTCTTTGTTGCTATGTTGATAGACCTTGAGGCTAGTGCATGATTTAGAGTCGAAAATGTGGTGTTCATTGGTGATTTCAAGCCTTAGCCCTGTTGAGAAATGGAAACTTGCTAAGAAGATTCATCTTTAAGATGGGGTCATGGTAATTCGTGGGATTTTTGAGTTTTCTCCGGAAGGGCCATTTTAGGCTAGGGTCATCGTTGGTTCAGGCCCCAAGACTTTTGGTGTGAGTTTGTGTGGTAAGGCGTTTTAACTTTGAAGCTTAAGTCAAGGGTTGACTTTGGTAAACATTCTTGGTAAACGTGCTTGGATGAGAATTATGTCAATGCGGTTAGCTCCAGAATGTCGAGTTTGGTCTAAAACGACCTTTCGTATGGGTCCCTAGGCTTCCGATCTCATTTTGAGCCTTCTTGTGGTTTTTAGCTTAAAATGGAACTTGGGTTTGGGACACACTTTTCATCGAACTGACCTCGGATGGAAGTTTCTGTCACGACCTAGAGTAGCCCTAAACGTGACATGGCGTACAAGACCCCGAAAGGCCTCATACAAGCCACTTAGCATACATACATACAAGATCATAGAGATAAAGATAATTTCATATCAAAGCTTTTAAGAAAGTAGTGTAAGTCTACATCAAGTATCTCAAAGGCAATCTAACATAAGAACGAGAAATAAAGTTTGGGGCGTAACCCAATACAAAGTCAAAGGAACAAAATATAAAAGTAAGAACAACAAGGCTATGTCCTCGAATGCTAGAGGACTCACCAAGTCTTCCGGAAACCTTCTACTAAGTTCTAGCCACGAATAGACGGAGAATCGCCAAGCCCTATATTATGAGACAATATAGGCAAAAAGTATGCAGTAGTATGAGGAATGTACTAAGTATGATAGCAATGCACAAAATCATATAAACATGCTAAAACGGGACATTTTCATGACATGCAATGACCAAGATAAAACATGAAAAAAGGTTAGCAACGCGAATCATAAACCATGGTCAAACCAAGCTAAACATATTTACATCATTTGAGAAATATCTTTAAAGTACTATAATTATTTGTTTGTGGGAAGTAGCCTTAACTGACATGTAAGACCATGTGAGCTATCAACATCGAATCCGGTGTCTAACCCCACACCGATAGGGCCATCCTACTTGCGAAGGTAGGACCCTTTACTTAACATATAGCTTACGTCGATCCACAAGCTAGTGTCTATCATAGACCATCATCCAATGGAGGTACATAGTTTATGGGACATGGGTAATCGCCACTTGTCCACTCCGTGCTAAGCATAATTCCCACGGGTTGGACATAGTTTAATTATGATAAATAGACATGGGTAATAGCCTCTTTTCTATCATTAGTCATAAGTTCATTATTACTAGACATGGGCGATCTCCTCTTGTCTACATTAGGGAACGTGGGTGATCACTTCTTGTCCCTTCATTAGAATAGCTCCTTAATCATCGATTCAAATTTAGTTGAGCAAGCCTTTCAACAAGTTATCGATCATTACCTGTGAGAAAACCTTTCACATTCATGGGTTGAGTAATATATGAGAATTCCTTTCACAATTCTACAACAACATCAACATATCATAAACTTTGATGCTTCAATCTCAAAGCACCCTTACTTCATCCTTAGCTTCATAAGAGACATGCATGATTTCATAAACTTCATCCTTACATAGTTCATCATGCTCATAACTTACAAATCATAGAGTTTACATGGGTGCATAATAATTCCTTTTAAATCATGCAATTCATTGCAAACTCATGCTTAGAAAACCATAAACAAGGCAATTTGATCATAATAGAAGCAGCCCACGTAATAGAGGAAAATCATAGTTTTTGATTGAACATGCTTTCTTTCATAAAACCATCCTTAGGTCATTCATAGTCTCACCATGAAATGTTTTAGCTTAGGAATCATAATTCATACATAGGTTCATATAGACTTCATGAAATTCATGTCTTCACAATTCAACCCATCAACACATTCATAATTTTGACATTCAGGAAGAAGGCATGGATTCATGGGGATTCATCTAAATTCATGAAATTCAACTCAATTTATACCTCAAAGTTCATAAAACAATCAATTGAAGCAACTTTGCAAAGAACACATGACATGGAAAAAAACCATTAATTCAATTGGGAATTTCTAACTTGAAAATTGGAGATTTTAGGGATTCAATGGAGGAAAGGGCTCCATGGATGAAGACTATCATACCTTAGTGCTCAATTTCCTTAAGCAATTGATGAAGAAAAACTTGATTTCTTGAACCCTAGCTTTCCCTCTTCTTCTTCTTCTTCTAGAGAGAGAATTAGTTGAGGGAGAAGAGTTTGGGGAAACTTGTAAAGTGGTTTGGAAGGGCAAATATTTTGATTAAAAATGCTTATATAGGCTTAGGAATAGTAAGGAACCAACCTTAATTAATAAATAAGTCATTGGGTGAAAAGACCAAAAGACCCCTTTAAATATATTAACTGTAGGACCCCTTACGGTCTGTAGGTCAAACCACGGACTGTCCTGGTTAACCATCGTTGAGTTCAGAGATAGTCACTTTGGACCCTGCAACGATGGGATCCATCTACAGCTCGTACACTGGACGATGACCAGTCCTGTCGCTCCGTATAAAAGTACTGTGGCTTGCAATTTTTAGGGGACCTAGACCAGCCAACTACGGGCCAAACCTATGGCTCGTAGGTCAGTCTATGGGCCATAGGTAGCTCCGTCGGTACTGGCACAAGATTTCCAGAACCCATATTTTTTTGTCCCTTCGAATCCGGGGTATTAAATTATCTCCCCCTTGGGAACATTCGTCATCGAATGAGATTCAAAACATCATGAGGAAGGTAGAAACAAGTGCTAACAACCCAACAAAGAAAGCAATCACTTAGAGGCACATATCCGAGGAGGAAACGTCATCTCCAAGCTCAAGCATGTTCTAAACATCATTTCATAAAGGTTTAATGCAATTCACACCCGAAAGAACATAATCATAGGGAAATCAATCAAGCTAGCTCATTTCTCAAGATTTAGACTCTTCATGAACATGCATAAACAAGGAATCATGGGAACAACTATGACATATGAAGCCAAAAGAACGAACTATGAGGAACTAGAGCCTCAAGCAAGAGTAGGATCGAAGGGAAAGAGATGAAGATATCGGTACATCATATCTGCCTCGGCCTCCCAAGTAGCACCCTCAACTAATTGATTCCTCCAAAGAACCTTCACGGAAGCAACTTCTTTATTTCTTAACTTTCGGACTTGTCGGTCTAAAATCTCAATCGGGACTTCTTCATAGGAAAGACTATCCTTTATGCCAAGAATCTCTAATGGCACTATAGATGTCGGAACACATTTTTTCAACAAGGAGACATGGAAAATCGGGTGCCCCGATGCCAAATCATTAGGCTAATTAGTTCATGAGCAACCTTACCAACATATCTAAAAATTTGATATGGGCCAACATGCTGGGGACTAAGTTTCCCTTTCTTCCTGAATCTCATTACACCCTTCATGGGTGAAATTTTCAAGTAAACCTCATCATCAACATCAAATTCTAAATCTCTCCTTCTAACATCGACATAGGACTTTTGTCGAGTTTGAGCCGTTTTCAACCTTTCTCTAATAAACTAAACCTTCTCCAAAGCCTCATGTACCAACTCAGGACCGATCAAAGCGACCTCACCAACTTCAAACCAACCTATAGGAGATCTACACCTCCTACCATAGAGAGCCTCAAACGGAGCCATAGCAATACTAGAATGGTAGCTATTATTACAAGCAAACTCAATCAAAGGCAAATGACCATCACAATTACCCTTGAAATCAATTACACAAGCTCTCAACATATCTTCCAAAGTTTGGATAGTACATTCTCCTTGCCCATCAGTTTGAGGATGAAAGGCCATGCTAAGCTTAACACGAGTACCAAGACCCTTTTGAAAAGACTTCGAAAATTGAGAGGTAAATTGTGCACCACGATCGGAGATAATGAATAAAGGCACTCCATGCAACCTAACCATTTCTCGCAAGTGCAACTTAGCATAATCCTCCGCTGAATAAGAAACCTTGACGGGAATGAAATGGGCGGATTTCGTCATACGATCCACAATAACCCAAATCGAATCAAATTGTCACAGGGTACGTGGTAAACCAACAATAAAGTTCATATTCAAATCTTCCCACTTCCAAGTAGGAATACTAATATCTTGGGACAAACCTCCCGATTTTTTATGCTCAACTTTAACTTGTTCATAATTAGGACACTTTGCCACAAATTTCGCAATATCCTTCTTCATTCCATTCCACCAATAGACCTCCCGCAAATAACGGTACATTTATGTATATCCCGGGTGAATGGAATATCGAGAATTATGGGCTTCCGACAAAATGTTGCCTCTTAGGTCATCTACATTGGGAACACATAAACAACCTTGATATTGAAACACACCATCTCCCCCTTGGGAGAAAGCCTCAATGGACTTCTTGAACACCGCTTCCTTCAACTCAACTAAATTAGGATCAAGATCTTACTTAGACTTCACATTGGACAAAAAGGACGATTCCGAACCATCGTGAATCATAACACCAGTCTGACTAGAATCAATCAACCGAACACCCAATCGGGCCAAACTATGAAGATCACAAACCAATTCTTTCTTACTATCCTCAACATGAGCAACACTACCCATAGACAACCGACTAAAAGCATCCGCCACCACGTTCGCCTTGTTGGGGTGTTAGAGGACACTCATGTCACAGTCTTTTAACAACTCAAGTCACCTCCTTTGGCAAAGATTTAGATCTTTTTGTTTAAACACCTATTGCAAACTCTTACGGTCGGTAAAAATGTCAACATGCGCACCATACAAATAATGCCTCCAAATCTTTAAAGCAAACACAACTGCCGCTAATTAGAAATCATGAGTAGGATAGTTCATTTCAGGAATCTTGAGTTGCCTTGAAGCATAAGCAATAACTTTTCCTTTTTGCATAGGAACGCACCCTAACCCAATCCTTGAAGCATCACAATAAACCACAAAACCATCGGACCCTTCTGGTAAAGTCAATATCGGAGCCGAGGTAAGTCTCTCTTTCAACTCTTGAAAAATCTTCACACACGCTTCGGACCAAGTGAACTTAACCTTCTTATAAGTCAAAGCCATCAGTGGAGAAGCAATCGAAGAAAACCCTTCAAAAAATCTCCTATAATAACCGACTAAACCCAAGAAACTTCGAATATCCAAAGGTGATAGAGGTCTAGGCCATTTTTTAACCGCATCCGTCTTCTTAGGATCTACCTCAATACCCTTAGCGGAGACAATGTGACCAAGAAAAGCCAATGACCTTAGCCAAAACTCACATTTGCTAAACTTTTCAAAGAGTTGATGGTCCTTGAGGACTTGCAATACAACCCTCAAATGATCGGCATGCTCACCCTCACTCATTGAGTAAATAAAAATATCATCTATGAACAGAATCACAAACATATCAAGATATTGTCTAAACACTTTATTCATCAAATCCAAAAATGCGGCCGGTGCATTTTTCAACCCAAACGACATCACTAGGAATTCATAATGGCCATATCTAGTCCAGAAAGTCATTTTCGGAATATCATCTTCTTTCACCCTCAATTGGTGATAACCCAAACAAAGATCAATCTTGGAAAAGTAACTTGCCCCTTGGAGTTGATCAAACAATTCATCTATCCTTGGAAGAGGATACTTATTCTTAATAGTAACCTTATTCAATTATCGGTAGTTAATGCACATACGAAGTGAACCATCTCTCTTTCTAACAAACAAAACTGGAGCACCCCATGGAGAGATACTTGGTCGGATGAATCCCTTATGCAACAAATCTTTCAGTTGCTCCTTTAACTTCTTATGTTCTGCCAGAGCCATTTGGTGAGGACGAATAGAGATAGGTTGCATATCAGGGAGAAGATCAATACCAAAGTCTATTTCCCATTCGGGAGGAACACCAAGTAGATCATCAGGGAACACTTCTGGAAACTCATTTACAATGGGAATCGACTCAAGAGCAGGGGTCTCGGAATCCACATCTCTCACCCTAACAAGATGGTATATACACCCCTTAGAAATCATCTTTCTAGCTTTAAGACATTACACAAATTGACCTTTAGGAATAGAATTTGCCCCCTTCCACTCTAGGATAGGCTCATTTGGGAATTGAAACTTGACCAGTCAAGTCCTACAATCAATAGAAGTGTAACAAGAATGCAACCAATCAATCCCAAGAATAACATCAAAATCTAACATATAAAGCTCTACAAGATCAACGTGAGTGATTCTATGGGATAAGGAGACGGGACAATTTCTATAGACTCTCTTAGTCACAATAGATTCACCAATAGGAGTAGAGACACAAAAGGGATCTAACAACACATCTGGAAGAACATCAAACCTCATAGCCACATATGGCGTCACATAAGAAAAAATGGCACCGGGATCAAGCAAAGCATAAACATCAAAGTGAAGGATTTTAAACATACCAATAACCACATCGGGAGAACCCTCTTGTTCATGGCGAGTCTGAAGTGCATAGAATCTGTTTTGATCTGATTTCCACTAGAATCAGATGGATTTTGAAGTTGAGTTCGTCGACGATTATCCCCTTCATGTTTAGCCACTAAGGGACAATCCTTTATCTTGTGATCCATCTTGCCACAACCAAAGCATGCATTAGAACCGTCTAGACATTTATCCTCATGCATTTTCCCACACTTAGAACAAGTAGTTAATGATAAAACACCACCATTCCCTCCTTGAGGCTTAGGGTTAGACACCCTATCTTTGTTAACCTTAGGGGAAGCATTGGAGGAACCTTGACTAGAAAACCTTTGTTGAAATCTAGAACGACCATATTCATCAGACCTTGAATGTGAAAAATTACTGTCACCGGTCTTAGCCCTCTTTGGCTCTCTAATCCTTTCCTTAAGTTTCTCCTCTTCTCTTTGTTGAGCATGAACCATAAGATGAGAAATATCCTTGTCATTGACAAGCATGGCGGTACGACATTCCTTGACCACCATTTTAGACACTCCCGAAATGAACTTACTCATCCTTGCCCTAGGATCGGCAACCATAGTAGGAGAATATCAAGACAATTTGGTGAACTTCAAAGCATACTCCTTCACACTCATGCTTCCTTGACGAAGGTTGATAGACTCAAGCACCCTTGCCTCCCTCATCTCAAGGCGAAAAAACCTATCAAGAAAAGCAACCTTGAACTTCTCCCAATAAAGAGGACCTACATTATCTGCCCTCTCACTCATCCGTTGCTCAAACCACACTTGAGCCACACCCTTAAGTTGATAAGCGGCCAACTTCGCCTTTTCCTCCGGCGTCACACCCATAATCATTAGCACCTTGTACACCTCATCAATGAACTCTTGAGGATCCTCCTCAACCTTAGAACCATGAAATTCCGGAGGATTCATTCTAGTGAAGTCCCTAACCCTCGATGCCACCGTGGCCACTTTTGGGTTCACGGGAGCCACAACCTCTCTATTGGCTTGAGCCGTCATGGCTTGAGCCAACACTTTAAAAGCGGCCCTAAACTCCGCATTAGTCACTTGTTCGGCCAAAGGGTTGCCCGGAACTTGAGGAGCTTCTAATTCAACATTTTCTCCCACATTCCTTCTAGCATAAGCTCTTCGGGTAGCCATATCCTCAGACGCTTAGAATATGGATTAGGAGAGAGACATATAGAGTTGCACTCTATCGCACGACTTAAGAGTAATGAAAGAAGTGGAGTTTCCTAACCATCTTATAGCCTCTCATTCATAAATGTGGCGCGCTTCACACTCATGAAAAGGACTCTACTCGACATAGTTTACGAGACATCAAAGGATCTTTCTAAAATCTTGTGCTCTAAATACAAAGTTTGTCACAACCTAGAGTACCCTCTAGACGTGACATGGCGTACAAGACCCCAAAAGGCCTCATACAATCCATTTAACATACATACATACAAGATCATAGAGATTTTAGAGTTCGAAAGACTATTTCATATCAAAGCTTTTAAGTAAGTAGCAGAATTCTACATCAAGTGTCTCAAAGGCAATCTAACATAAGAATGAGAAATAAAGTTTGGGGCGTAACCCAATAAAAAGTCAAAGCAAAGGAACATAAAAGTAAGAACAACAAGGCTATGTCTTCGAATGCATCAGGACTCACCAAGTTTTCCGGAAACCTTCTACTAAGCTCTAGCCACGAATAGATGGAGAATCGTCAAGCCCTATATTATGAGACAATATAGTCAAAAAGTATGCATTAGTATGAGGAATGTACTAAGTATGATAGCAATGCACAAAATTATATAAACATGCTAAAACGGGACATTTTCATGACATGCAATGACCAAGATAAAACATGAAAAAAGGTTAGCAACACGAATCATAAACCATGGTCAAAGCAAGCTAAGCATATTTACATCACTTGAGAAATATCTTTAAAGCACCATAATTATTTGTTTGTGGGAAGTAGCATTAACCGACATGTAAGACCATGTGAGCTATCAACATAGAATCCGGTGTCTAACCCCACACCGATAGGGCCATCCTACTTGCCAAGGTAGGACCCTTTACTTAACATATAGCTTACTTCGATCCACAAGCTAGTGTCTATCATAGACCATCATCCAATGGTGGCACATAGTTTATGGGACATGGGTAATCGCCACTTGTCCACTCGGTGCTAAGCATAATACCCACGGATTGGACATAGTTTAATTATGATAAGTAGACATGGGTAATAGCCTCTTTTCTATCATTAGTCATAAGTTCATTATTAATAGACATGGGCGATCGCGTCTTGTCTACATTAGGGAACGTGGGTGATCGCTTCTTCTCCCTTCATTAGAATAGCTCCTTAATCATCGATTCAAATTTAGTTGAGCAAGTCTTTCAACAAGTTATGGATCATTACATGTTAGAAAACCTTTCACATTCATGGGTTGAGTATAATATGAGAATTCCTTTCACAACACAACACCAACATCAACATATCGTAAACTTTGATGCTTCAATCTCAAAGCACCCTTATTTCATCCTTAGCTTCATAAGTGTCATGCATGATTTCATAAACTTCATCTTTACATAGTTCATCATGCTCATAACTTACAAATCATAGAGTTTACATGGGTTCATGAGAATTCCTCTTATATCATGCAATTCAATGCAAACTCATACTTAGAAAACCATAAACAAGGCGATTTGATCATAATTGAAGGAAACCCACGTAATAGAGGAAAATCATAGTTTTTGATTGAACATGCTTACTTTCATAAAACCATCCTTAGGTCATTCATAATCTCATCATGAAATGTCTTAGCTTAGGAATCATAATTCATACATAGATTCATATAGAATTCATGAAATTCATGTCTTCACAATTCAACCCATCAACACATTCATAATTTTGAAATTGGGGAAGAAGGTATAAGTTCATGGGGATTCATCTAAATTCATGAAATTCAACTCAATTTATACTTCAAAGTTCATAAAACTATCAATTGAAGCAACTTTGCAAAGAACCCATGACATGGAAGAAAGCCCTTAATTCAATTGGGAATTTCTAACTTGAAAATTGGAGATTTTACGGGTTCCATGGAGGAAAGGGCTCCATGAATGAAGACTACCATACCCTAGTGCTCAATTTCCTTAACAATTGATGAAGAAAAACTTGATTTCTTGAACCCTAGCTTGCCATCTTCTTCTTCTTCTAACTTCTAGAGAGAGAAATATTTGAGGGAGAAGAGTTTGGGAAAACTTGTAAAGTGATTTGAAAGGGTAAATTTTTTTATTAAAAAGGCTTATATAGTGTTAGGAATTGTAAGGAACCGACCTATTTTGATAAATAAGTGATTGGGTGAAAAGACCAAAAGACCCCTTTAAAAAATTAATCGTCGGACCCCATTGACGGGTTTACCTATGGTCCATTGGTCAAACCACAGACCGTCGTGATCAATCGTCATTGGGTTCAGAGACAGTCACTTTGGACTCTACAACAATGGGATCCATATACGGCTCGTACGCTGGACGATGGCCCATCTTGTCGCTCCGTAGAAAAGTACTGAGGCTTGCCATTTTCAGGGGACCTGGACCAGCCAACCACGGGCCAGACCTACGGCTCGTAGGTCAGTCTACGGGACGTGGGTAGCTCCGTCGATACTTGCACCAGATTTCCACATCCCAAATTTTTTTGTCCCTTTCAATCCAGGGTATTACTATTTCGATGGTTCCATTGAGTTCGAAATGTCAAATTTAGAAGGGATAGCATATCTGGTTTGTTTTTATCGTGTCCTGAACAAATTTCGAGGGTCCGTTATGAGACTTTGGAAAATAGTAAAATCTAGTGTTAGTGTAGACCTTTAGCGACTAGCATTCAATCTTGTAGCGACCAGATATTGCTTTTAGAAACTAGAATCGCTGCTATTTAAATAGCAAAATATCATCTTCAGCCCTAATTTTAAAACATCGATATCTTGATCTAGGAATCTCCATTTTGGGTGATTCAAGTTGCGTTTCGTCTGAAATTGGAATGGCTACGTGTGAGACTGATCGAGGAAGCTTGAATGTCCGTGTATTGAGGTATTTTCTGCTCGGAAGGGGCTTCCCAAGTCCATTAATGGTGTTTTGAAACCTCTTGTATGTGATTCTTAATTTGCGCCATAGTTGGCTTATTTGGAAAATGATTTGTATCTCCTCCAACCTCTACAACTTTCCACATATTGTATGCTCGCAAATAGGTTCTCATTTTACAACTAAAATTAGACAATTCTCTCAAGAAAAATAGGTTGTGAAGGAATCGAAATTTTCTTGAAGCCATAACAGTATATAATTTTATGCAAGTTTTCTTTCTGGTAGATTCTAACTCACAAGCCTTTAGAATCGAAAACCTCTGATACCATTTGTTGTTCTACAATGAAGAGAAAGAATGCACAAGTCAAAATATTCAGCTTGTTTTATTCATTCACATCATGGAAATAAATAGATGAAGGACTCCTATTCTATTTCAACTAGGGTTCTAAATAAACTCCTATTTAACTAAATAACTAAATTTTAAAAAGAAAAGAAATAATAATAGTAAATATCTCAATACTTCAATAAAAAATATGAACATATGAGATATTGACCTAATTATCAATTAAAATAAAATGATCATCAATGAAGACAACTTAGAAAAATCAACCACCAAATCAAGGACTAAATTTCAAGGGATATATTGTAACGACACAACCTTTTAGTGGTATTATCCACTTTGGACCTAGGCCCGCACGACTTGAAAAATTGTCACTAGGGTGTAAGGTATGCTTACTTATATATCCAATATATATTATGTGTTTTTGCCGATGTGGGACTTCTTATCCTAATATGGGGTGTCACTTACATCCCCTCTTATGGATGAAACATTCACACTAAGTTTTACCCCAACTGCATGAGATTTACCGAGACTCAACACAGAGGTTTTTCCCACAACTCAACACTAAGGTTTGCCCCGCCTTTCTGAGATTTGCTTAAACTCAATTGAAATCTGACCCATATTGACAAGGCACATAGCAATAAGGTAGACATTGTTTGTTGACAATTCTTTGCAAAAGAAAGAAACAGATTGGTCTATCTAAATGTATTAATTTGAATGAACTTGGAAGCGAACATAACAAAATTGGACAATAAGGGCTTCACTGTAAGGTTAGAAGGTCAATCATAAAAAAGATTTCCTTTTTCAAGAAAGGATAAACCATATAGCATATAATTACTAAATAGTTGAATTTATAGCAGGTAGAAGAAAGCCTTTCTTTCTCATTTTAGATAAAATAAAGTGTAAGCTAGATAGGGTTATGGACAAGAGAATTAGTATACCTTTTCATGAAGACCAATGAATAGAAAGCATAAACAAAGTAAGGCGTGATATTAAAACCATCTTGTATTGAGGTGGTAGAAAGATACATCACATGTGTAGCCTTATCCATCAGAGATAAAAACATAGAGACTTTAACTCATAAAGATCATACATTTATAAATTCAAGATATAAAATACACTCGATGAACTCATTTCTGATTGAGATTAAGCCAATCAAGCAAACACAAAAAATGTAGCTCCCAAAAGTAGATGATAGTGTAATATTATGAACTGTAGAAAAATCTTGACCGATAAAATATCAATAGACAGTTCTTATTATTATGATAAAACTTTCAAAGTATTCTATTGACTCCATCTCAGAATCTGTCAAGGAAAACCGATTCCTTTGAGTAACCATTCAGTATATCTTGCACAATACAACATAATGACACCTCCTACAATTCCCAATTTTACATTGACATGAAACTTCTTGGATTTTGTCAAGAGATAAATCCACAACAACCAATATACATGTAGGATATTGGTGGCAAAAGCGAAGAAATTTAATTTCACGAACAAGGACCAGAAATAAATACTGAAATTTTTTTTGAATCTACAAATTAATACTTTCTATACTTTAATATAAGAAATAAAAACTAAACAAGATTTGTGACTCCAAAAAAATAAAGAGTAAGAAGAAGTAATAACATAAGAGTACCACTCGTACTTCCATCTATGTTACTGGAAATCACATAAAACGTAGAGGTTTTTCCGACAATGGATGAGAATATATCAACCCATCACCTCTGCATATAAAAAACATGGTACATAAGAAAAATAAACAATAATTGGCCAACACATACTTCTTTTATTGACTTCAATATTTAATTTAATTGATTCAAATATATGCAGTAACTAATTGTATCACCACTAAAACAAGAAAAGAAATATGTAAAACATTGTAAAAGTAAAAGTAGAATAAAAATGAAGTAACAATTACACAAGCCAAGCAAAATGATAAGTGGTAAACAAACGAAAGTTTGTAATAGAGTTTATGGAAGGGAGGAAAGCACTAAATTAATGATGAAAAAGCTACCTTGTCCATCAACGTCTCCACCAATATCGAACTATTGTTCATCACTATACTTGACGCCTTTGAGGTTCCTATTGTAAAATGTGTATGTGTCATGCCAGTGAATCAAGTAAATGATCTAGCATATTACTCAAAATTCAATGTTTCTCCACTTCCATTCAAGATTCTGACACAAAGACGTCTATTGATCTTAGCTTAATTAGGCAGCTCATTCATGTAAGAAAAAGCAAGTTTCATTAACATTGACTTCTCACATGTTACATCTTCAATAACCAAGCGTGTGGTGAGCTACAGTCAATTACTACCATGTACCTCAACACAAGCTTAAGTTTTGAAGATGTGGCATATGAAAAGTTGATATTTATGAATTTTGTTTTTCTTCCGTGAATGAGATGCTTAATTTTGCTAAGATCAATTAACCTCTTTTGTTCCGAATCTTAGATGGAGGAGGAGATACATGGAATCTTTAGGAACATGCTAGATCATTTTAAAAATTTACTGGCATGAAATCTGCACATTTTACAATAGAAGCCACAAGGGCATCGGGTACAGTGATGAACAACAATCCAACATTGGTAGACACATTGATGGACAAGATAGGTTCTTCATTCTTAACTCAATTCTTTCCTCCCTTCTATAAAATTTTTACGAACTTCCATTTGTTTACTAATGAGTCGGTGATTTGACTCATTTATAGCTTCGACTCATTTATAGCTTCGATTATGCCAAATTAGTGTCCTTAATGCCCATTTTGCACTTATAACTAATGTTAAATCATTTGTGTGTAGCATGAAGGACCTAGAATGAGGCAAGGGCAATATAATACAAAAAGAAGCCAAAAAATTGCGAAGGTTGAAGGAACAAGAAGGCTAAGGCTCGCCAAAGGTAACTCGGCGAGTTGCCGAGTGAACGAAGCCTCGCCTAAAGTTCCAGCAAACAAAGAGTTAATCAAGGTCAAGTCGACAAGCTGAGAGACCATTTGGCACGTAGCCGATCAAAACGGCGAGCCTGATGCACACCGCCTAATGTTCCAGAATGAAATCAGTAATGAAGTCAAGAATTAAAGGCCAAGATCAAGCAACTCGGTGCATCACCAAGTAAAAGGGCGAGCCCTACTAATGCCACTGAATGACCTTGAAAATCAAATCGTGTGGAGTTTTTGGGAAAGTATAAATAGAAATTTTTTAATTGAATTTGAGAGAGAGTGCTAAGGGAGAAGAACTGGAACTCAAACTTAGAAAGTACATTATACTTGAATTGATTTGTTAACGAATAGTGTGATTTCTTGGGAATTGAACTTTGGGTAAATTTTAGCTGATTGTATTTGTTTTTTGAAGACTTGGAAAATCAATGGCTAATGTTTTTGGTAACTATCTCTGCATCATTACTATGATTGGCTAAAACCCCATTGCCTTAGGGGTGTGATTATGTGTTCAAATGCCTAATTAGCTTATGGGTCTTATGGATTGCTGAATTAAATGTTGAAATAGAATGGGTTCAGTTGATAAATCATGTTTTTATCTTATGAATAGAAGTTGTAAATTCAGTTCTAGTTTATATCTCTTTGTATGCTTGTTGAATATGCCATTGAGCGGAATTATTAACTGATAATTGTATGAGTTTTATCTTATACTACTCATCTTGTTAAAGTGTATTTAATTAAGGTATATGATTGTGCTAAATTTGTATAGCCTGTTGGGGTTTGGTAAAACCCAATTGAAAGCATGGTAGTCGGTTGCAAAATAACTATCATTATTATTATCTTGCCTACCCATTATGTTTCAGCACTCTTAAGCAATTCATAGTGACCCATTCATTAAAAGTGATATTTGAACACTCACACATCCCTAAGGTCTCAAAATCTTCATTGGTTAAATCTCTCTTGAACTCGTGTTTGATGAAATCAATCATTTAAAACTCTTTTCTGTTGATAATTGAAACCTAGACGATTTACTTTATGCATCGATTTATTTGTTAACCTCTACAAAAGGCTATATCACTTTAGTACTTCATATTTGAATTCTATACTCTATGCCATTCCTCGTGGGATGACCCCAACTCCTCGTTGGGTTTATATTGCTAACGACTGCCTACATCTTGAATTGTGATAGGTGTAGTTGAGCGTTATCAAAAATGCCACCGCTACCGGGGAATGGCGTTAAAAATTCTTGTATCGACGTATTTGAGTGAATTAGTTTGATTGTAGTTGAATTTACTTATTGGTCTTTTCGTTGTTTAGTTTCAACAGGTGACAAAATAAAACACGCTGATAGTGTTGTTGCTCAGAATGATGAGCTACATCATGTGAATGATAACATTGGTAATATGAATGACTTCAATGTAGCTCAAGTGGGAAGTGTTGGGGGCTATACGCTTGCCCCCTACTGTGGGTAACACCATCTTTCATGTGACCGGAGCCATGCTTCATCTATTGCTAATCAAAGGCTTATTTGGAGGACTTGCTCATGAGGAGCCACATGAACATCTTCAGAACTTTTTGGATGTGTGCATCCCTTTCACATTCAAGAACATCTCTCAAGAGTCAATTCGACTTCGGTTGTTTCCTTTCTCTCTAAATGGGGAGGCAACAAAGTGGTTGTCTAAATTACAAAGAGATTCAATAACTTCTTGGGCAAAGTTAATAGAAGCGTTCCTCGAACAATTCTTTCCCCCTTCGAAGATGGTGAAATTGAGAGATGGTATTCAGAACTTCAAGAGACATGATGGTGAACCAATCCATGTGACATGGCTCAGATTCCAAAAGCTTCTTCTACAATGTCCTACTCATGGGTTGCCTGAAAATGTGTTGTTGCAATACTTCTACCGTAGCCTTGATTCAAGGTGGAATCATGAGACAACTGTTGCCTATTGCATCAGCAATGCTTGATGATATGACCAAAATCAACCAAGCTCGGAACACATGAAAAGACCAAGTGTCACCTCTTGTAGTCGGAATGACTAAGGAGCAAATTGAGAAAGACCAAGAGCATGATGCGAATATGGCCAAGATGATGACTCAGATGGATTTGTTAACAAAGCATGTTATGGGTGTAGGATCCAAAACCGTTAACACGGTTGCTATGAGCCTAGATGATGCTGCATTTGAAACCATGTACAATGAAGAAGTCCAATTTGTGTCGAATCAAATGGTGGGTTCTCGTCCGAGCTATCAAAACCCAGGCGGGAATCAAGGTTGGAACAAAGATCAAGGTAGTGGTTGGAGAGATAATCGGGAGTGGCGTGATCAAGGTGCCAATTGGAGAGATGGTGAGAGAGATCTATATGTGCCTCCACATGATCATCCTAAAGTTACCGAACCGAAGACTGATCCTGAGAGTTTTAGAACTGAAGATATGCTTGCTCGTATTTTGCACAAGGTGGAAGGTTCAGACAAAGTACTCAATGAGATGAAGGTTGATTTTTCCTCTCTAAATCAAACGATGACTTGTTTCTCTGCTTCTATTAAACATCTGGAATCACAAATGGTTCAATTATCTAATCAATTGCATCATAGACCAAATGGTGGCCTTCCTATTGACACATAGGCTAACCCGAAGAAGGAGAATGCTCAGTGTATGGCAGTAGTGGCTCAAAGTGGAAAAGTTGTGGGTAGTGATGTGGTAGAGGCTGATGGGGCTGATGATGATGTAGATAACTGTGTACCCAACAAAGATGCTAATTCAATGAATGATGTGACACCCGATGGAAGTACTACATCAAAGATAGGGGATGTGTCTAAATCAGAGTCTCCAAAGCCACTGCCTAACATTAAACCCCCTTTCCCACAAAGGTTGAAGAAGAGAGATGATGATGCAAAATTTCTAAAGTTTCTCTCTATTTTTAAATCTCTCTCTATAAACCTTCCACTGGTAGATGCATTACTAGAAATGTCGGGGTATGCTAAGTTTATGAAGGAGTTGGTTACGAAGAAGAGAAGTATGGACTTTGAAACGGTTGAGGTATCACATAGTTGCAACGCTATCATATCAAATGAGGTTACTAAAAAAGATGATCCGGGAGCGTTCACAATACCATGCGCTATTGGGGTGTTCAAGTTTGCCAAAGCATTATGAGATTTGGGAGCTAGTATCAATTTGATGCCATATGCTATTTTCAAGCAACTTGGGCTACGTGAGCCTAAGTCAACCACAATGCGACTTCTCATGGAGAATCGTTCTATTAAACGACCTATTGGTATTTTGTATGATATTTTGGTAAAGGTTGACAAGTTCATTTTTCCGGCTAATTTCGTTATTCTTCATTGTGAGATGGATGCCGAGATCCCGATTATTCTTGGCAGACCATTCTTGGCTACCGAAATAGCTTTGGCTAATGTGGAGAGTGGCAATTTGAAATTTTGAGTCAATGAGGAGGAAGTCACTTTTAATGTGTGTAAGTCTATGAAACAACCCAATGATATCCATGTGGTTTCTGTTATTGATGTGATTGATGAAGCAATTGTTAGTATTGGCGAAATCTCTTGTATTGGTGAATCTTTAGCTGTTGTCCTATTGAACTATGATGGGGAAGAGATCAAAGATTATGATGAAGTAATGGCTGCTTTAACGGGTTTAGGTTCTTACTCGAAACCTCCTTCGAAGCTTAAAATAGATTTGAAAAATAGAGAAAGTCCTCCCGCGAAGCCATCCATTGAAGCACCTCCGAAGCTTGAGTTGAAACTCTTGTTTCTCATCTTCGATTCATATTTTTGGGGGCAAAAAATACCTTGCCGGTAATCATTACAGCTCACCTACTTGAAGGGAAGATTCAAACAATCGTTATCAAAGCTATCGGGTGGACAATTGCTGATATTGCGGGGATCCCTCCGGGTATTTGCACGCACAAGATTTAGTTTGAAGCTGATTGTAAACCTACTGTCGAACACCAAAGGAGGTTAAATCCTCCAATGCAAGAAGTAGTTAAGAAGGAAATCATCAATTGGTTAAATGCAAGTGTGGTTTACCCTATTGCAGATAGCAAGTGGGTAAGCCCAGTTCAATGTGTCCCAAAGAAGGGTGGTATGACCGTGGTCCCGAATGAGAAAGGTGCACTTGTACCAATGCATCCAGTTATCAGTTGGTGTGTGTGCATGGACTATAGAAAGCTTAATTCGTCAATTGAGAAAGATCATATTCCAATGCCTTTTATGGACCAAATGCTTGATAGATTGGCGGGGCGTGGATGATATTGCTTCCTTGATGGTTATTCCGGTTACAATCAAATATCCATAGCCCCAGAGGATCAATAATAAATCACATTCACCTGTCCCTATGGAACATTTGCATTTAAACGAATGCCTTTTGGGTTGTGTAATGCACTGGTAACATTCCAAAGGTGCATGTTGTCTATTTTCGCTGATATGGTTGAAGAATCGATGGAGGTATTTCTGGATTATTTTTCTGTAGTTGGGGATTAATTTGAAGAATGCCTTGAACACTTGGGCTGAGTCTTAAAGAGATGTGTCGAAACAAACATCGTACTTAATTGGAAGAAGTGTCACTTCATGGTAAAATAAGGGATTGTTTTGGGGCACAAGATTTCAGGGAAAGGTATGCAAGTGGATCAAGCAAAGATTGAAGTTATTGCCAAATTACAACCTCCTATCTCAGTTAAGGGTGTCCGAAGCTTCTTAGGGCATGCGGGTTTCTATCGGCGGTTTATAAAGGATTTCTTTAAGATAGCTCAACCTCTTTGCAAGCTACTTAAGAATGACCGTGTTTTTATGTTTGATAAAGCCTGTATGATTGCTTTTGAGTGTCTAAAGGAGAAACTTATGTCGGCTTATTGTTGCTCCGGATTGGGGTAGCCCATTCGAGTTAATGTGTGATGCTAGTGGCGTCGCCTTGGGTGTTGTACTTGGTCAACGTAGAGGCAAGTTATTTCACCCGATATACTATGCAAGAAAAACCTTAAATGTGGCTCAAAGGAACTACACTGTTATCGAACAAGAGTTGTTGGCTGTAGTGTACGCTTTTTAGAAATTATGAGCTTACTTGTTGGGGACTAAGGTAGTGGTGCACACTGACCATGTGACCATCCGTTACTTAATGGCAAAGAAGGATGCTAAACCAAGACTGATTCGGTGGCTGTTATTGTTACAGGAATTTGATTTTGAGGTCCAAGACCGGAAAGGATGCGAAAATCAAGTGGCTGATCATCTATAGAGACTTGAAACGAGTGTCGTTGTGTCAGGTGACAGGGATATTGAGGATGCTTTTCTTGATCAGATGGTTATGATGGTATCTAACAACTCCACTGCTTGGTATGTCGATTTTGCCAACTACTAGTGTGTGGACTTCTTCCTGATGGGTTGACGTTCTATCAGCGCAAGAGGTTTCTTTTCGAAGCAAAAAGCTATTTTTGGGATGAACACTATCTATTCCGAGAGTGTGCTGATCACATAATCTTGAAATGTGTACCAAAAGTTGAAGTTGATGCTATTCTTGTTGCCTAGCACGCATCTCCAGATGGTGGCCACTACAATGGGGTACAAACCGCGGCAAAGGTGCTGCAAAGTGGCTATTATTGGCCAACACTGTATCACGATGGAAATTCTATTGTCCGCAGGTGTAGTACATGTCAAAATCACGGAGGAGTGTCACGAAGACACGAGCTTCCCCTTACTCCCATCCTTGAGGTTGAATTGTTTGATGTGTGGGGAATTGATTTTATGGGTCCTTTCATGAGTTCTTTTGGGAACAAATACATTTTGTTGGCCGTTGATTATGTGTCGAAGTGGGTGAAAGCTATTGATTTACCTAACAATGAGGGGAGAAGGGTCTTTACATATCTTAAGCGATATATTTTTACAAGGTTTGGTACACTTTGGGCAATTATTAGTGATGGTGGTTCGCACTTTTGCAACCGATTGTTCGCATCACTACTGAGCCAATATGGAGTAAAGAACAAGGTTGCCACCCCTTGCCATTCACAAACAAGTTGCCAGGTTGAAGTATCCAACTAGGAAATTAAAGAAATTTTGGCCAAATCGTGAATGCAAATCGTTCTGATTGGTCATGAAAATTGGAGGATGCTTGTGGGCCTATTGCACTTCTTTTAAAACACCCATTGGTATGTCGCCGTATCAATTGATGTTCAGCAAATCATGTCATCTCCTGGTGTAACTTGAACATAAACACTTGTGGGCTTTGAAAACCATAAATTTTAATTGGCACGTTGCGTCCAAAAATCGGGTTGACCAACTTCATGCTTTGGAGGAATTTAGGCTTCGAGCTTTCTAAAGTGCTTCTCTATATAAGGAGAAAATGAAAAAGTGGCATAATGCAAGAATAATTCATCGAGAATTTAGGGTGGGTGATTGTGTATTACTCTACAATTCTCGTTTGCGGCTATTTCCACGAAAGCTCAAGTCTAAGTGGTCTGGCCCTTTTAAGATTGTTCGTGTGTTTGAAAACAGAGCTATTGTACTCCAAGGTGATAACGGGTCTCTCTTTAAAGTTAATGGATAAAGGCTGAAACTCTATTTTGGAAAAGCTCTCATTGTGCGATTGATTGATGTGGTATACTTGGACGATGCTTGAATGCATGTCCACGTCATGCCACGACGTTATATAAGACATTTCTTGGGAGGCAACCCAAGCTTTCTTTTAGTATTTTGAATAACGTGTGTTGAGTGTGTAGGTTGGAGTAGGAAATTTTGAGAAAATGCAACTAGGCGAAGGGCTGGTCCAATCGGTGCATCGCCCAATTGCCCCAGGATCGCCTAAATTCATTAGAAATTGAACATTGAAGTTGCAAGCTGCACTGGAAAATTAGGCAAGGTTTTACACCATTCGGCGCATCACCGAACGGATCGGCGAGCCCAATCTAGCTCGCCCTCCGGACTTGAATGATGGCTTGGCTTTCTAAAACTTTCGGCGAGGGGAGGTTCCACAAGTCTTTGGAGAGTGTGAGTGTTGTATTGATTCCGAAATATCGATTTTCAATTGAACTTGGGCAAGAGAGCAGAATCCTTCTTGATGTAAGGGTATTCGAATATCTTTGTGGGCATGAGTTTACGTTTTAAGTAAGCACTTGTGAGCATAGACTTTAACTGATGATGGCTAGTCAGAATTTGATTCTTTTGGTGTGCATTTGATCCTTCTATCTTAGATTAATCCTTGTGTGCACTTTCAAGTGAGTTCTCAAGCAGCACTACTTGTAGACGTTTCTATTGAGTTCATTGATCTCTTGTTTTACTTGAGGACAAACAAATGTTTAAGTTGGGGGTGTTGATGAGTTGGTAGATTTGACTCATTTATAGCTTCGATTTTGCCAAATTAGTGTCCTTAAAGCTAATTTTTGCACCTATAACTAATGTTAAATCGTTTGTGTGCAGCATGAAGGACTTGGAATGAGTCAAGGGCAATATAATGAAAAAAGAAGCCAAAAAATTGCAAAAGTTGAAGGAACAAGAAGGCTGAGGCTCGCCAAAGGTAACTCGGTGAGTCCTCGAGTGAACGAAGCCTCGCCTAATGTTCCAGTAAACAAAGAGGAATTAAGGTCAAGTCGGCGAACTGAGGGATAATTCGGCACGTAGCCGATCAAAACGGTGAGCCCGATGCACACCGCCTAATGTTCCAAAATGAAATCAATATTGAAGTCAAGAATTAAAGGGCGAGATCAAGCAACTCGGCGCATCGCTGAGTGGAAGGGCGAGCTCGACTAACGCCACCGAATGACCCTAAAATTCAAATCGTGTGGAGTTTTTGGGAAAGTATAAATAGAAATTTTTGAATTGAATTTGAGAGAGCGTGCTAGGGGAGAAGAACTGGAACTCAAACTTAGAAAGTACATTGCTCTTGAATTGATTTTGTGAACGAATAGTGTGACTTCTTGGGAATTGAACTTTGGGTAAATTTTAGTTGATTGTAATTGTTGTTTGAAGACTCGGAAAATCAATGGAAAATGTTTTTTGGTAACTATCTCTGCATCATTACTATGATTGGCTAAAACCCCATTGCCTTAGGGGTGTGATTATGTGTTCAAATGCCTAATTAGCTTATGGGTCTTATGGATTGCTGAATTAAATGTTGAAATAGAATGGGTTCAGTTGATAAATCATGTTTTTATCTTATGAATTGAAGTTGCAAATTCAGTTCTAGTTTATATCCTTTTGTATACTTGTTGAATATGTAATTGAGTGGAATTATTAACTGATAATTGTATAAGTTCTATCTTGAACTACTCAGCTTGTTAAAGTGGGTTTAATTAAGGTATATGATTGTGCTAAATTTGTATAGCCTGTTGGGGTTTGGTAAACCCCAATTGAAAGTATGCTAGTCGGTTATAAAACAACTATCATGATCATTATCTTGCCTACCCACTATGTTTCAGCACTCTTAAGCAATTCATAGTGACCCATTCAGTAAAATTTATATTTGAACACTCATACATCCCTAAAGTCTCAAAATCTTCATTGGTTAAGTCCCTATTTAACTCGTGTTTGTTGAAATCAATCATTTAAAACTCTTTTCTATTGATAATTGAAACCTAGACGATTTAATTTATGCATCGATTCATTTGTTTACCTCTACAAAAGGCTAGATCACTTTAGTACTTCATATTTGAATTCTCTACTCTGTGTCATTCCTAGTGGAATCGACCCCAACTCCTCGTTGGGTTTATATTGCTAACAACCGCCTACATCTTGAATTGTGATAGGTGTAGTTGAGCGTTATCATTTACCACCTACCACTTTGTTTGGCTTGCATAATTGTTACTTCATTTTGTCTTTATATTTGGTTCTACTCATATTTTTATTATGTTTGACATATATTTCCTTTTTTCCTTAGTGGTGATACAATTAGTTGAGGCATATCTTTGAATCACTTAAATTGAACTTTGAAGTCAATAAAAGAAGAATGTATTGGCCAATTATTCCTTGTTTCTTCCTATGAACTAGGTTCTTTATATGCAGAGGCGATGGTTTGAGATATTTTCATGCATTGTTGAGAAACATCTACTTTTGATGTGATTTCCAGTGATATAGGTTAAAGAAGGAGCGATACTCTTCTAACTCAATTTTTTGTTGGAGTCGCGTATCTTGTTTATTTTTCATTTCTTTTACTATGATCTAGAAAGAATTCATTTACAGATTCAAATACAATTTCAAATTATCTTTGATCTGGTCCCTATATGTGAAATAAAATTTCTCTGCTTCAGCCACAAACATCCTGGAGGTATTTGGGTTGTTGTGGATGTGTCTATTGACACAATCAAAGAAGATTCACGTCAATGTAAAATTGGGACTTGTAGGAGGCGTCCTTCTGGCTGTACTGTACAAGATATGCCTAATTGTTATTCCAAGGTAATTCAACTTAATATGTCTTCCCACTTTGAGTCTCATTTAGGCCTTCCCAATTTTCTAAAATTTACTGAGATAGGTTGATAATTCTTCATTAATTTTTTTCTTATTGATTTGTTATCAAATTATTATTGTAAGTAAGGTCCATCTACTCATTGAAGTGAGTTCCCTTCCTTTTGGTTAGATATTATCAGTTCATCCTATATTTAGGATCTTGCAAGTGTTTAATTTTCTTGTCATTTGCTTCTAATTTCATTTTTCCTTGGCGGATTTTTAGATTGAGTCAATAAAATAGTTTGAAAGTTTTATCCTAATACTATGAACCCTCTATTGATATTTGATTATTCTACGATTGATAGTATTACACTAATCTACATCCGAAGCTACATTTTTTGTGTTTAGTACTTGATTGGCTTACTTTCAATTAGAAATGAGTTCATTGAATCTATTTCGTATCTTGAATTTATAATTTATGATCTTTGTATAAGGTAAAGTCTCTCTATTTTTATCTCTGATGTATAAGCTACACGTGTGATATATATTTCTACCACCTCCTAAGCAGATTATTATGATCACAAGCCTTACTTGGGATATGTTTGCTATGCATTGGTCTTCATGACCAAGATATACACAAGATGGTTATGATTTCACAACCTCGACTTGAGACCAAACCTATCTCAAGATCCATGGATCTATGAATTCCAATGCCATGTCATACAACTTATGACTCACATTCTCCTGCTTCACTGGCGCAATAGAAATTTCCATACGAGGTCATTTTTACAAAAAGTGGGTCCCACATCCAAATGTCATTTTAAGCCAAATTCCACAACGGGCCTTAGAATTAGACTGGGAGACCCGGGAAGCGCACGAAGGGTCGTTCTAGACCAAACTTGATATTTTAGAACTAACCGCGTTGACTGAATTTTCATCCGACGGCGTTTTCTAAGAATGTTGACCAAAGTCAACCTAAGGCCAAATTTCCAAGGCTAAACTCCAAATGATCGAAAATTCGCACTGGAAGCCTGGGGATTGGTGCCGACCGTGCTACTAGCCTAATTTGGCCATTCCGGAGCTTATGGAACCGTCAGAATTCAATTCTGAGGTCGTTTACATGAGGTTATGACCGAAATCAAACTTTTCAAGTTTCATAAGCTCCAAAACACTAGAACTCGCATAAAAACAAAACGAACAACCAGGCGACCAAACAGTCTGTGCCAGCAAGTCATAAATGACTTGGGGTCGCAATAGGAACGCTTTAAACAACGGAAAGAATGCATAAACTCAAAAATGACCTGGAGGGTCTTTACATTTACTCTAGTCATATCATGTCTCCCATATTGTTACAAGTCTCACGATTGAGAAATCCCTGACTTATTTGTGTAATCATCTCTTAGATGAGGAACTTTGGCTCATAATAGTAAAATGTATATGACATGAATGGCATCCATATGCTTTTCAACATTATTCCAAAACTAAGTAACTGATTAGTATGGTACCCGAAATGCCATTAATGATCGTTGATAAGTTTTCTTATAATAGAAAAGTTCACTAGTAGTATAGCAGCTAGGTATGACATCCACAATTATGGAAAACATTCTTAGGTACTAATTAGTTATGTTTAGTTGAGACTAGAATTTAGCAACAAGTTAGACTAGGGCCAGTGTAACACCTCGGATTTGAAAGAAAGGAAAATGCAGGGTTTTAGAACTGGTGCTAGTACTGACGAAAGCCACCAATGGACCGTAGGTTGACTTACGAATCGTAGGTGGCAAGTTAAATAATTTCAAAATGTTAAGTTTTAGAACCCTTTTTATGGCTCAACAGGATGGTCCGTCATTACTACTACAGGTCGTAGATAGGTCTCGTAGGTGAACCATAGACTTAGTGAAATTTTTAGGCAAGGGTGAAACCTTCGGTTGGTATGTACAATATGTAAGTGGACCAACGGGTTGTACATATCAACCGTCATTGGGGGTCCAAAAATGTAGCCTCAGAACCCCATCGACGATTGGACAGGATGGTCCGTTGTTGGACCTATGGATTGTAAGTCCAACCGTTGGTGGAGGTCTGACAGTTATTTTAATCGGCTTTTTGGTCTTTTTCCTAATTGATTTATACCTAATATAGGTCAGTTTAGTCCTAATCCTAGACCCTATATAAGCCTTCTAAGCATAAAATATACCTATTCTAAGTCACTCTTCAAATTCCCCAAAATCCCTCCAAAGTTTTTCCCCAAATATTTCTCTCTCTAAAGCTTGGAGAAGAAGACTAGAGATTCAAGTCAAGCCTCCAAATCCTCCATTGATTGTGAGCTTTGAACTCAAAGGTATGATGGCTTTCACCTATGGGGTCCTTTCCTTTATAGGGTTCCTAAATTTTTAAATTTTTACAAGTTAGAATCTCAAATTAAAATTAGGGTTTTCTACTAACTTATGGGTTCTTTTGAATTATGATCTACCTGATTGGTTTATGTCTTTTTATGTATGAATTTAGATAATTGAATGATTTTAAGATGAAATTATATGAATCCATGCATGACTTAGGATTTTTAAGCTATGATTCTATGACGATGTTATGAATGATCAAAGGATGAATTTTATGAAGATATGCATATTTCTTATGAAATTGATTATGATTTAAGGTTGCTTGGAGAGTGAAACATCACTGTTGTTGTTGTTGTGAAAGGATTTTCTCACATGAAGGATTCATAGGGTTAAAGGTTTTCTCAACTAAACTTTGAATCAAGAACTAGGAGCTATTCTAATGAACTCTAGCTTGGATTTGCTATTTGATGGGCCCTTCCATGGATGATAAGACAAGCGGCGGTAACCCATATCCCCTAATAATAAGACAAGAGGCGACTACCCATGTCACCTAATGATAGGAAAAGTTAAGAATTATGATTAATCCGTGGGAATTATGCATAGCACCGAGTGAAGAAGTGGCGATTACCTGTGTCCCATAAACTATGTGCCACCATAGGTTTGTCTTAGATAGACATTAGTTAGTGGATCCACTAAAGCTACAAGTTTATGGTTCTTACCTTGGATAGTAAGGACATCTCTTTTCGGTGTGGGATAGACACCGGATTCCATGTTATAGCTCATACGGTCTATGTCGATTAAGGCTCACTTCCCACAATTATGAACTAAGGTTACTTCTAGATGTATCTCAAATGTGTTTTAAATGATGTTTAGCTTGCCTTGACCATGATCATGCTTATGTTTTCTACCAAGTTAGTTTATGAATTATCTTGGCCATTGCATGTAAATTAAAGTCCCCTTTTTGCATGATTTCATACTTTCTATGCATTGCTATCATACTTGGTACATTCCATGTACTAATGCATACTCTTGCCTACATTATTTCACTAATGTAGGATCCGATGCTTCTATTCCGTATAGTCGTGGCTAGTGATCCCATAATGATCTTTGAAGATTGGTGAGTCCTCATGTTTCGAGAACCGAGGCTTCTTTTATTTCTTTCATGTCTTTTCATTTCAAACTTTGTATGTGATGTATGGGTTACGTCCCAATCACCTTTCTTATCATGTACTAGATGGCTTTGAGACTGTCTTAGACTTTCGCTAGCTTTGTCAACTCTTTATGATATGAAAATGTCCTTGAACTCTTTAACTCTATTATATGGTATTATGTATGCTAAGTGGCTTGTATAGGGCCTCTCGGGGTCTTATGCACCATGTCACGTCTAGGGGGTACTTTAGGTCATGACAAACTTGGAATTTAGAGCACAACGTTTAGAAAGGTCCTAGGAAGTCTCATCAGCCACGTCGAGTAGAGTCTTATACATGATTGTGAAACGCACCACACTTATGAATGAGAGGCTATAAAATGTTTAGGATACTCCACTTATTTCATCATTCTAAAGTCATGCGATAGAGTTTAACTCTATATGTCTCTCTCCTAATCCCTATTTGATGCTTTTTGAGAGATGGCCCCTCGAAGAGCATACGTTAGAAGGAATGCGGGAGAGAAGGTGGAAGTAGAACCTCCTCTAGTTCCAATCGACCCTTTGGCTGAGCAAGTAACTAATGTGGAGATTAGGGATGCTTTTCAAGCATTGTCCCAAGACATGACGGCTCAAGCCAATAGGGAGGTTATGGCCCCTATGAACCTAATTGTGTGTATGGTGGCATCTAGAGTGAGGGACTTCACTAGAATGAATCCTCCAGAGTTTCATTGTTCTAAGGTTGAGGAAGATCCTCAAGATTTCATTGATGAGGTGTAGAAGGTGCTAATGATCATGGGTTTGACGCCAGTGGAAAAGGAAAAATTGGCCTCTTATCAACTTAAGGGTGTGGCTCAAGAATTGTTTGAACAATGGAAGAGTGAGAGACTGGTTCATGCGAGTTCTCTTGATTGAGAAAAGTTTAAAGTTTCTTTCCTTCATAGGTTCTTTCCCCTTGAGTTGAGGGAGGCAAAGGTGCTTGAGTTCATCAACCTTCGTCAAGGAAACATGAGTGTGAAGGAGTATGCTCTGAAATTCACACAATTGTCTAGGTATGCTCCTACTATGATTGTCGATCCTAGGGCAATGATGAGTTAGTTTGTTTCGGATGTCTCTGAAATGGTGGTCAAAGAATGTCGTACTTCCATGCTTATCCATGATATGGACATTTATTGTCTAATGGTTCATACTGAACAAATCGAATAGGAGAAACTAAAGGAGAAATCTAGAGAGACAAAGAGGGCTAGGACCGGTGATAGTGACTTTTCACACTTAAGGCCCGATAGGCATGGTCGTTCTAAATTCTGATAAATATTCTTCGTTCATGGTTCCTTCAATGCTCCGGCTCTGAAATTCAACAATGAAAGCGTGTCTAACCCTAAGCCTCAAGGAGGAAATGGTAGTGGGTCTTCATTGTCTACTTGTGCTAAATGTGGAAGAAAGCATGAGTGTAGATGCCTTGCTGGTTCCAATGAATGTTTTGGTTGTGGCAACAAGGATCATAAGATAAGGGATTGTCCCTCCATTGCTAAGAATGAAGGAGATAACCGTCGACGGGCTCAACCTTATCCTTTGTCAGGTTCTAGTGGGAGTCAGAAGAAAAATAGATTCTATGCACTTCAAACCCGTCATGAGCAAGAGGGTTCTCGCGATGTGGTTATCGGTATGTTGAAAGTATTTAATCTCAATGTGTATGCGTTGCTTGATCCCGGTGCTACTTTATCTTTTGTGAGGCCATATGTGTCTATAAGTTTTGATGTTCTTCCGGATGTGTTGATAGACCCTTTTTCCGTCTCTACTCCTATTGGTGAATCTATAGTGGCTAAGAGAGTCTATAGAAATTGACCCATCTCCTTCTCCCGTAGAGTCCTTCATGCCAATCGTGTAGAGCTTGATATGTTAGACTTTGATGTTATTCTTGGGATGGATTGGCTGCATTCATGTTATGCCTCTATGGATGGTAGACCCCGAGTGGTCAAGTTTAAATTTCCAAACGAACACGTACTAGAGTTGAAACAGAGAAATTCTACGCCTAAGAGTCAGTTTGTTTCTTGTCTTAAAGCTAGAAAGATAATTTATAAGGGTTTCATATACCATCTTTTATGGTTAGGGATATGGATTCTGAAACCCCTATCTTTGAGCTAGTCCCTATTGTTAGTGAGTTTTTGAAAGTGTTTCCCGATGATTTACCCGGTGTTCCTCCTGAAAGAGAAATACACTTCGGCATTGACCTTTTCCCAAAAATGAAACCTATCTTTATCCCTCCTTATAGAATGTCTTCGACAGAACTTAAGGAATTAAAAGACCAATTGAAAGATTTGTTGTATAAGGGCTTCATCCGACCTAATATCTCTCATGGGGTGCTCCAGTTTTGTTTATTCAAAGGAATGATGGTTCACTTCGTATGTGTATTGACTACTGTCAATTGAATAAATTTACTATTAAGAATAAGTATCCTCTTCCAAGAGTAGATAATTTGTTTGATCAATGTTAAGGAGCGAGTTACTTCTCCAAGATTTGACCTTCGATCGGGTTATCACTAATTGAGAGTGAAGGAAGATAACATTCCATAGATGGCCTTTTGGACTAGGTAAGGTCACTACGAGTTCTTGGTAATGTCATTTGGCTTGACAAATGCTCTGGCCGCATTTATTGGATTTTATGAATACGGTGTTTAGAACATACCTAGATATGTTTGTGAATGTGTTCATCGATGATATTTTGATTTACTCAGGGAGTGAGGATGAGCATACCAATCATTTGAGGATTGTGTTGCAAGTCCTCAAGGACGAACAACTCTTTGCAATGTTTAGTAAATGTGAATTTTGGTAGAGATCCGTGGCTTTTTTTGGTCACATTGTCTCCAGTAAGGGTATTGAGGTAGATCCTATGAGGACGGATGTGGTTAAGAGTTTGCCTAAACCTCTATCCCCTTCAGATATTTGAAGTTTCTTAGATTTGACTGGTTATTATAGAAGGTTTGTGGAAGGGTTTTTTTCGATTGCATCTCCGCTAAAGGCTTTGACCAAAAAGAAGGATAAGTTCGTATGGTCTAAAGCATCTGAAAAGAGTTTCCAAGAATTGAAAGATAGGCTTACCTACGCTCCGTTGTTGACTTTACCAAAAGGGTCCGATGGGTTTGTGGTTTATTGTGACGATTCAAGGACTGGGTTAGGATTTGTTCTTGTGAAAATGGGAAAGTTATTGCTTATGCTTCACGACAACTTAAGATCTATGAAAGGAACTATCCTACCTATGATTTAGAACTAGTGACAGTTGTATTTGCTTTGAAGATTTTGAGGCATTACTTATATGTTGTTCATGTAGATATTTTCACCGACCACAAGAGTTTGCAATATGTGTTCAAGCAAGAGGATCGAAACCTTCACCAAAAGAGGTGTCTTGAATTTCTAAAGGATTACGACATGAGTATCCTTTATCACCCCGGTAAGGCAAATGTGGTGGCGAATGCCCTTAGTTGGCTATCTATGGGTAGTGTTGCTCATGTTGAGGAAGATAAGAATGATTTTGTTCGATATGTGCATAGGTTGGCCCAATTGGGTGTTCGATTTGCTGACTCTACTAAAGGTGGTGTTATGGTTAATAATGGATCTAAATCTTCTTTTGTGTCAGATGTAAAGGCAAATGGAGGACTTGACCCGATCTTGAGGGAATTGAAGGAAGCAGTGCTTAAAAAGTCCGTTGAGGCTTTCTCTTAAGGGGGAGATGGTGTACTTCGATATCAAGATCATTTGTGTGTTTCCAATGTTGATAATTTTAGGGAACAAATTTTATCGAAAGCCCATAGTTCTCGATATTCCATTCATTCAGGAGCCACTAAGATGTACCCTTGCTTGCGGGAGGTCTATTGGTGGAATGAGATGAAGAAGAATATTGCGGAATTTGTAGCTAAGTATCCCAATTGCCAACAAGTGAATTTTGGGCATCAAAGGATGGGAGGTTTGTCCCAAGACATTAGTATTCCTACTTGGAAGTGGGAAGATCTTAATATGGACTTTATTGTTGATTTACCCCGCACTCGGTGACAACATGACTCGATTTGGGTTATTGTGGATTGAATGATGAAATAAGTTCATTTCATTCCCGTCAAGGTTTCTTACTCGGTGGAAGACTATGCTAAGTTGTACCTAAGGGATATGGTTAGGTTGCATGGAGTGCCCCTATCTATTATATCCGATCCTGGTACCTAATTCACTTCTTAGTTTTGGAAATCTTTCCAAAACGGGCCTTGGTACTAGTGTTAAGCTTAGCATGGCCTTTCATCTGTAAATTTATGGGCAAGCTGAGTGTACTATCCAAACTTTGGAAGATATGCTAAGAGCCTATGTAATTGATTTCAAGGGTAATTGGGATGATCATTTACCTTTGATTGAGTTTGCTTATAATAATAGCTACCACTCAAGTATTGGTATGGCTCCATTTGAGGCTCTATATGGTAGGAGGTGTAGATCTCCTATAGGTTAGTTTGAAGTTGGGGAAGTATCTTTGATAGGTCCCGCGTTCGTACATAAGGCTATGGAGAAAGTTCGGCTTATTAGGGAAAGTTTGAAAGTGGCTCAAAGTCGACAAAAATCCTTTGCCGATGTTAGGAGAATAGATCTAGAATTTTATCCTAATCATTGGGTTTACTTGAAAATTTCACCCATGAAGGGTCTAATGAGGTTTGGAAAGAAAGGGAAGCTTAATCCACGTTATGTGGGCCCATATTAAATTTTGAGGCGTATTGGTAAAGTTGCCTATGAACTTGATTTACCTAGAGATTTGGCATGGATTCATCTGTTTTTTCATGCCTCTTTATTGAAGAAATGTGTTGGTGATTCGATGTATATGGTACCATTGGAGAGTCTTTGTATAAAAGAGAGTCTTCTTATGAAGAAGTTCCGGTTGAGATTTTGGACCGGCAAGTTAAGAGGTTAAGGATTAAGGAAGTTGCATCCATAAAGGTTCTTTGGAGGAATCATTTAGTTGAGGGTGCTACGTGGGAAGCCAAGGCCGATTTGATGACCCGTTATCCTCATGTCTTTCCCCCCGTCCCTACTCTAGCTTGAGGTATTTAATTCCTCATGAATCACTCTTTTGGTCTCATGTATCTTAGTTATTCCCATGATTCCTAATTTATGCATGTTCATGAAAGGCTTAATTTTTGAGAAAATGAGTTAACTTGATGTATTTTTTCATGTTATGTGCATTTAAGTATGAGTTGCATGTAGACCTTATGAAATGATGCTTTGAACATGCTTTAGCTTGGAGTCGATGTTTCCTCCTCAGATATGTGCATTTATGTGGTTGCATTCATATTAGGCTATTAGATTTAGTTCTTACCGTCCCTATGATGTCGTGAGTTTCATTCGAGGAAGAATTTTCCCAAGGGGAAGATATTGTAACACCTCAAATTTGAAAGGAAGAAAAATGTAGGTTTTGAGAACTAGTGCCAATACTGACGAAAGCCACCAATAGACCGTAGGTTGACTTATGAGCCGTAGGTGGGAACCGTAGATGGCAAGTTTAAAAATTAAAAATGTCAAGTTTCAGAACCCTTTTTACGGCTTAACAGGACGGTCCATCATTGCTTCTACGGGTCGTAGATACGTCTCGTAGGTGAGCCCCAGACTTAGTGAAATTTTGAGGGTCAAGGTTGAAACCTACGGTTTGTATGCACGGTTCACAAGTGGACCAACGGATCATACATAGAAACTGTTATTGGGGATCCAACAATGTAGCTTATGAACCCCATCTATAATTGGACAGGACGGTCCGTAGTTGGAGCTACAAACCATAAGTCCAACTATTGGTGGAGGTTCGGTAGATATTTTAAGGGCTTTTTGGTCTTGTCCCTAATTTATTTATACCTAAACTAGGTTGGTTTAGTCCTAATCATAGACCCTATATAAGCCTTCTAAGCCTAAAAACTACCTATTCTAAGTCACTCTTCAAATTTCCCCAAATCCCTCCAAAGTTTTTCACCAAATATTTCTCTCTCTAAAGCTTGGAGAAGAAGACTAGGGATTCATGTCAAGACTCAAAATCCTCCATTGATTGTGGGCTTTGAACTCGAAGGTATGATGGCTTTCACCTATGAGGTCCTTTCCTCCATAGGGTTTTTAAATTCTCCAATTTTCACGAGTTATAATCTCCAATTGAAATTAGGGTTTTCTTCTATCTTATGGGTTCTTTCAAATTATGATCTAATTGATTGGTTTATGTTTTTTATGCATGAATTGAGATAATTGAATGATTTTAAGATGAAATTATATGAACCCATGCATGCTTTATGATTTCTAAGCTATAATTCCATGACAAAGTTAGGAATGATCAAAGGATGAATTTTATGAAGATATGCATGTTTCTTATGAAATTGTTGATGATTTAAGGTTGCTCGGAGAGTGAAGCATCAATATTTTTGTTGTAATGAAAGGATTTTCTCACATGAAGGATTCGTAGGATTGAAAGGTTTTCTCAACTAAACTTTGAATCAAGAACTAGGAGCTATTCTAATGAACTCTAGCTTGGATTGGCTATTTGATGGAATAATCTGTGGCAATTATGCTTAGCACCGACTGGACAAGTGGCGATTACCCACGTCTCATAAACGATGTGCCACAATAGGTTTGTCTTAGATAGACATTAGCTAGTGGATCCACTTAAGATAGAAGTTTATGGTTCTTACTTTGGCAAGTAAGGACATCTCTTTTTGGTGTGAGATAGACACCTGATTCCATATTATAGCTCACATAGTCTTTGTCGGTTAAGGCTCACCTCCCACAATAATGAACTAAGGTTATTTCTAGAAGTATCTCAAATGTGTTTTAAATGATGTTTAGCTTTCCTTGACCATGATCATGCTTATGTTTTCTACCAAGTTATTTTATGAATTAGCTTTGCCATTGCATGTCAATTAAAGTCCCCTTTTTGCATGATTTCATAATTTTTATGCAGTGCTATCATACTTGGTACATTACATGTACTAACACATACTCTTGCCTACATTGTTTCACTAATGTAGGATCCGACGCTTCTATTCTGCATACTCGTGGCTAGAATCCCATAATGAGCTTTGAACATTGGTGAGTCCTCATGTTCCGAGGACTGAGGCTTCTTTTATTGCTTTCATGCCTTTTTTTCAAATTTTGTATGTGATGTATGTATTATGTCCCAATTACCTTTCTTATCATGTACTAGATGGCTTTGATACTGTGTTAGACTTCCGCTACTTTTTTCAACTCTTTATGATATGAAAATCTCCTTGAACACTTTAACTCTATTATTTTTATGATGTATGCTAAGTGACTTATATAGGGCCACTCGAGATCTTGTGCCACATGTCACGTATAGGAGGTACTTTAGGTCGTGGCAGCCAGTCTACCTAAGTCCCAAAACTACGTGCTACTGTAGGTTTAGGTACTCCCTCTGGGTGCATTCTTTAAATTTAGTGGTACCACGTTAGATCAGATCAGCTATTATACCCTAGCAAGGTATATTGGGCCCTTTTTAGGGATATTATACATCAAACTCTGTGTTTAGATCACATGGTTATATATTGGTTAATAGTATCTCCCACAATTCAATTTTAGTTATTGCATTCACCTTTTACTTAGTTTGTAATGATCCTTCAGGTCATTTGCGTGTTTGTGCCTCTTTTCTATCGGTTAGAGCTTTGCTATAGCAACCCCTAGTCATTTATGACTTGCTGGCACTGTAGGTTTGATCGCCTGGTCGTTCGTTTGGATTTTATACCTGTTTTCCTGTTATGTAGCTTTTGAACCTTGAAAAGTTAATTTCAGTCATAACTTCTGGTAAACGACCTCATATGGGAATTCTGATGGTTCCATCAGTTCTGGAACGGCCAAATTAGGAACAATCATGGTTTTCCTGAGTCCCGGGGCTTTCGGTGTGATTTTGGGACCAGTTAGCTCTTTAGCCTTTGAAATTTTGCTTAAAGTTGACTTTGGTCAGTATTCTTGGTAAATTAACTTGGATGGAAATTCCGTCAGCGCGGTTAGTTCTGGAATGCCAAGTTTGGTCTAGAATGACCCTTCGAGAACCTCCAGAAGCTTCCGATCATAATCCAAGGCCTCCGGTGGAAATTGGGTAAAATGGCCCATTGGGTGTGAGACCCACTTTTTGGCAAAACGAACTTCTATGGAAATTTTGACTCGCCATGGAGTTTGGAACGTCAAATTAGAAGGGGTAGAATATCTCCTTTGCATGCACGGGGTTCCGAACGAATTTCGAGCACCCCATCGGAGTTTGGAGTTGTTCAAAACTCAGCTGTTGTAGCTGTCAAAAATGCAGACAAATTTACTCTCCGCCTTGGCCGGATAGGCTCCGCATTCACGAAGGTGTAAGAGTCTCTACTCTGCATTCGTGGGCCAGAGGCTGCGTTCACGGAGGTTTGGGGAACTGTGCTCCACGTCCGCGAAAGGTTCTCTGTGTTTGCAGAGGTCTGTGGGGTGGAGGTGTTTTTGTTCCCCATGTTTGCAGGTTTGGGGCTGTGTTCAAGGAGCTGTTGAAGGTTTGCCTCCGCGTTCGCGGAGTAGTGGCTAGTTTCCCTCCGCATTCGTAAGGCCTGGGGGCCGCGTTCGCGGAGAAGAGCAGGTTTTAGTGGTTATTTTAGGGAGGTCAAGATTCATTTGGAGGAAACTTCAAAAATTCATATCTCCCTCCTTGGTTGTCGGTTTTTTGTGATTCAATGTCCCAGGCGCTCAGATTCTCATTGGCTTAGTGGGTTCGTGGTTGGATTACATTGGGTGTACCTCGTTTTCCATAAATTTGAGGCATAAGTTGCTATCCTAAGCCTATTTGTGGTAAAGTTTTGTGTTTCTTGTTTTGATTGCATGGAACTGATCTGAACCCCGATGAGTGCTGCATTTTGGAATACATGTTTGGGGGAGGATTTGGGGCCACTTCGAGGAGTCAATTATGAAAAATCCAGAGTGGGTCTTGCGTTCCCAATTTTAACTCTAAAATTGGTCTGTCTCCGAATTTGATGATTTTAGTGCCTAAACAACTGTATTGACGCTGTGATTCTATTATTGATAGTTTGGCAGGAGTCTAAGTCCGTTCGAAAGGGAAAAGCTCTGGAAAAATGACTTGGAGCGCGCATGATCGGCTTTCTGGTAGGTTACAGCTTCCCTGCTTTCTTGATAGAGCTTGAATGCATAAATGCTAGTTCATATGTGTGAATTTGGGATGGGTAGCTAGTATTTCTGTTCTTCTTCTCTTATTTTATATGTTTAGAGTTGATTTCTGTGCTGTTCGGGATTAGTATCATGCCTTAGGATGAGTTGTTGACTTGGGTTTGTTGTTAATTTGCTATGGATTATCTGTTGGGTGGCTATTTATTGATACATGCGTGGGTTCGGGATATTTTCTTTGTTTCTATTGAATTCTGTTGATTTCTGTGATTGTTTCAGCCTTAGAATAGGTATAGTATTGCCTTAGTCCTATGCACCTATTGACTTGAGTATGTATTCGACGTTATTTCGGATGGACTAGGTCCTTGTGACTGGTATAGCAGACTTAGGTCTGATAGTATGAGCCTTAGTTTAGGCATTTTCATGGCTTTCGGGTCTTATGATTCTTTCTCTCTTATTTCTGCGATTCTGGGGTGCGGTTAGAAGATGTTTCTGTTGCACTGATTGACGGTTCAATGATGCCTATCCGTGATTGTGCTAGGCCCACTTCTGTGACTGAGGTTCGGAGCTTCGTCGGATTGGTGGGATACTACAGGCACTTTGTCGAGGGTTTCTCCACTGTAGAAGCACCTCATACTCGTTTTACTCGCCAGGATGTTCCCTTTGTGTGGTTAGAGGAGTGTGAGAGGAGCTTTTGGAGGCTTAAGGAGTTGCTGAACACCGCTCCTATATTGACTCTTCTAGTTGAGGGCGAGGGCTTCACAGTTTATTCAGGATTGTCTCAGGATGGCTCAGAGTAGACAGCGGAGTTATGCAGATCATAGGCGTCGACCGTTGAGATTTGTCTTGGGTGATAAAGTATTCCTCCGAGTGTCGCCCATGAAAAGCATTATGAGAATTGGGAGGCAGGGCAAGCTTAGCCCCAGGTATACTGGGCCTTTTGAGATTTTGAGGGCAATGGGTGAGGTGACTTATGATTTACCTTTACCTCCAGCATTCTCTGTTATTCATCAAGTTTATCATGTTTCGGTGCTGTGCCAGTATGTTCTAGATGAGTCTCATGTGCTCCTGTATGATACCGTTAAGTTGGATGATCGCCTGACCTATGTTGAGGAGCCCGTTGCTATTTTGGCCAGAGATGTGAGGCAGCAGAGGTCGAGAGCCATTCCTGTAGTTAATGTCCGTTGGAGGCACCGTCAGTTAAGGAGGCTATCTAAGAGACCGAGCGAGAGATGTGGGAGCGGTTCCCCAGCTTATTTGAGCCCTCAAGTACTTCTTGACCCTTAATTTCGAGGACGAAAGTCCTTTTTGTAGTGGATGTTGTAATGACCCTTCAGGTCATTTGCGTGTTTATGCCTCTTTTTTGTCGGTTAGAGCATTTCTGTAGCGACCCCATGTCATTTATGACTTGCTGGCACTGTAGGTTCAGTCGCCTAGTCGTTCGTTTGGATTTTATGCCTATTTTCCTGTTCTGGAGCTTTTGAACCTTGAAAAGTTGATTTCAATCATAACTTCATGTAAAAGACCTCAGATGGGAATTATGAAATTTCCATCAGCTCCGGAGTGGCCAAATTAGGCTAGAAGCATGGTTTGCCCGAGTCCCGGGGCTTCCGGTGTGATTTTGGGGCCAGTTTGCTCTTTAGCCTTCGAAATTTTTCATAAAATTGACTTTGGTCAATATTCTTGATAAGTGCACTCATATGGAAATTCCATCAGCACGGTTAGTTTCGGAATGTCGAGTTTGGTCTAGAATGACCCTTCGAGAACCTCTGGGAGCTTTCGATCAAAATTCGAGGCCTCTGGTGGAAATTGGTTAAAATGGCCCATCGGGTGTGAGACCCACTTTTTGTCAAAACAACCTCGAATGGAAATTTTGATTACGCCATTGAGTCCGAAACATCAAATTTGAGGGGGCAGTATATCTCATTTTCATGAACGGGGTTCCGAACGAATCCCGAGCACCCCGTTGGAGTTTTGGTGTTGTTCAAAACTCAGCTGTTGTAGCTGTCAAAAATGCAGACACATTTACTCTCCGCGTTCGCGGCATAGACTCTGTGTTCGCTGAGGTGTAAGAGTTTTATTCTCCGTGTTCGCGGGCCAGAGGCACATTCGCAGAGGTTTGGGGTCCTATGCTCCGCGTTCGCGGAGGTCTGTCACCTTGTGCTCTACTTCCGCGAAAGGTTCTCCGTGTTTGCGGTGGTCTGTGGAGTGGAGGTGTTATTGTTCTCCGCATTCGCGAAGCTGTTGCAGTTTTTCCTCCGCGTTCAAGGAATAGTGGTTAGTTTCACTCCACGTTTGCGGGGCCTGGGGTCCGCATTCGCGGAGAAGAGCGAGTTTAAGTGGTCATTTAAGGGAGGTCGAGCTTCATTTAGAGGAAACTTCAAAAATTCATATCTCCCTCCTCGATTGTTGGTTTTTGGTGATTAGAAGTCCCAGGCGCTCAGATTCTCATTCGCTTCGTGGATTCGCGGTTAGATTGCGCTGGGTGTACCTCGTTTTCCATGAATTTGAGGCGTAAGTTGCTATCTTAAGCCTATTTGTTGTAATGTTTCGTGTTTCTTGTTTTGGTTGCATGGAGCTGATCCAGCCCCGATGAGTGTTCCATTTTGGAATACAAGTTCAGGGGAGGATTTGGAGCCTATTGACGGAGTCAATTTTGGAAAATTCGAAGCAAGTCCCACGTTCCTGATTTTGACTCCGAAATTGGTCTATCTCCGAATTTGATGATTTTAGTGTCTAAACGACCGTATTGACGCTGTGATTCTATTTTTGATAGCGTGGAAGCAGTCTGAGGCCGTTCGTAAGGGAAAAGTTCTGGCAGAGTGAATTGGAGCGCGCGTGATCGCCTTTTTGATAGGTTATGACTTCCCTTCATTCTAGATTGAGCTTGAATGTGTAAATGCTGGTTGATGTGTGTGAATTTGGAGTGGGTAGCTAGTCTTTTTGTTCTTCTTCTCCAATTTTCTTTGTTTAGAGTTGATTTCTGGGCTATTCGGGATTAGTATCATGCCTTTGGATGAGTTGTTGACTTGGGTTGTTGTTAATTTGTTGTGGATTATCTGTTGGGTGGCTATCTATTGATGCATGCGTGGGTTCGGGATATTTGCTTGGTTTTTGTTGATTTCTGTGATTATTTCGGCCTTAGAATTGGTTAGGACAATATTGCCTTAGTCCTATGCACCTGTTTACTTGAGTATGTATCTGACGTCATTTCGGATGGACTAGGTCCTTGTAGACTGGTATAGCAGACTCATGTTTGATAGTATGAGCCTTAGTTTAGGCATTTTCTTGGCTTTCGGATCTTCCAATTCTTTCTCTCTTATTTCTGTGATTCTAAGGTGCTGTCGGAAGAAGTTGTTGCTGCGCCAATTGATGGTTGGATGATGCTAGCCTAGGAGCCTTTGGTTGATATCCTTGTGGGGGCGGCGGCCCGTAGTGTTTAGCCTAGCATTGTATTGTTTGGTGGTGGCTTTATCTGTTTCGAGGTTGTTAGCTCTAGTACGCAGTTGACGTTACCTGGTTAGCATCCGGTATTTCAAGCGCTAGGCTGTCAGCGGTAGGATGCTAGCATTCGGTGCGCAACTGATGTTACACGATTGTAGCCAGGTATTTCCAGTGCGAGGCCATTGCTCGTAGGTTACTTGTCCCAGCTGCGCAACTGACATTACCAGGTTGGAGCCGGTATTTCCAGCGCTAGACTATTGAGCGTAGGTATTGTTCTACCCCGAGGCTAACGTTACATGGTTAGAGTCTGTTATTTCCAGCTCGCGATTGATCATTGGGTCAGGCCCAGGTATTGTTCCATTTCGAGGCTGATGTTACATGATTAGAGTTCAGTATTTCCAGCTCGTGACTGATGATTCGGCGGGGCCCAGGTGCTATCTTTCTTGGTCCGAGAACCATGGGTGTTGAGGCTTCTGGAGTTGAGTTTTCCTTCATTTATGTAGAATAGCTCTTCTGTGTACCTGTCGGGCTTATGGGGGCCCGTTTTGGTTTTATTTAAACTTGTGCACGAGTATGCCCAGCGGATCTTATGGGGGGCTCAGCTGGGTTTAGCTTAGTTGTTCTTATTTTCTTTCTGCTTTCTCTTCTTCCATTCTGTTGACCTCTGTTTGTGCTGATTCTATCTTGTCTTCCTATTTTTACCTTTCTTGCTCAGTCGGCCAATGATGCCTACTAGGTAACTGTTGTTTTGGTACTCATGCAACACTCTGCGTCTGTTTTTGTGATGCAGGTCTGAGCACCAGTTCTAAGTGTTGAGTTCGAGTCTACAACTGTCTGTTCAGGAGATGAGGGTGAGCACATGGCGTCTTTGGATTACCTATCTCCTTTTGTATTTATATTTTAACTTGTTTTTTGTTTTCGAGACAGTTCGTTTATGTGGTCCACTTTTGGGACTTGTACTCTTGTTAGTAGTTATGTACTTGTGACTTCCAGGTTCTGGGAGGTGTCTTGTATATATATAGTTTGGTTTCGCTTCAGCCTTCTTTATGTGTTGTCTTTGTTGCTTCCGCTTAGTTGAGGATTAGTTTCCACCCTTAGTCCCATTATCGGTAAGTTTCGAGATAGGGTTTTGGCTGGCCTACTGGTTGGTTGGTAGGCGCCTCATGACTCGAGAAATCCAGCCGTGACATAGTTATATTAGTTTAGTACTTATCAGTTGCATGTTATACTACTTGGTCATTGCATTTCAGAATATATATATCCCAGTTCTATTTAGTTTAGCATTTCATATTAGGCATGTTTAGCATAATTGTATAGTGCGTGTCTCACATACTCGGTACATTCAAAGTACTGACCGCATATCTTTCTTCACTATATTATTTTAATATAGGTTATGACGCTTAGCATCCATCTTGAAGTTACTATGATTTTCGATTAGCCCAATAGCAGTGTTGGTGAGTCCTCACCATTTGAGGACAACCCTTAAGTTTATGTTTTTTATTTTGTCTTTAAGTTTTCAAACATTTAGAGCTAGCTGGGAGAATGTCCCAGCAACTCATCTTTGTAGAGGCTTTTAGAAAGGCGGTCAAATGTTAGTTCTCAGCTTTTTGTTATGTCAAATGAACTCTGTTTTTAGTATTAAGGTTTATGATTTAGACTTCATATTTCTATTGGGCTCAAGTTCCGCATAATTTATTTTCATTTTTCTTTTGTACAAATCTTAGTGTTATGTCAAATCATTGGTTAGATTGGAGTCACTAGTGGCCCTACGCACCATGTTATGACTAGGGGTGCTCTCGGATCATGACATTATAACCATATCCTATGGAGGTGGTAGAAAGATACATCACATGTTTAGTCTATACATCAGAAATAAAAATGCACAGACTTTACCTAATTCAATGATCATAAATTTATAAATTCACTATATGAAATAGACAAGATGAACTCATTTCTAGTCGAAAGTAAGCCGATCAAGCAAACGCATACAATGTAACTCTGAAAGTAGATGGTAGTGTAATATTATGAACTGTAGAATAATCATGACCAATAAAATATCAATAAAGGGTTCATATTATTAGGATAAAACTTTCAAAGTATTATTCTATTAACTCCATCTCAGAATCTGCAAAGTAAAACCAAAAATTAGAACCAAATGACAAGAGAATCAACACTTGCAAAAGCTTAAATATAGGATGAACTAATAATATCTAAACAAAATGAAGGGAAATCACTACAATGAATAAATGACATTACTTACAATAATTATTAGATAACAAATCAACAAGAAGAAATTAATGAAAAATGATCAACCAAGATCATTAAATTTTAGAAAATTGTTGAGGCCTACATGAGACACAAAGCGGAAAGATAAATTAATTTGAATTGCCTTGAAATAACCATTAGGCATATCTTGCACAATAAAACGAAAAGGACACCTCCTACAATTCCCAATTTTATATTGACATGAACCTTCTTGGATTGTGGTAAGGGACAAATCCACAAAAACCTAGATATCTATAGGATGTTGGTGGCAGAAGCGGAGAAATTTTATTTCACTAACACGGACCAGATCAAAAATAATTTGAAATTCTGTTTGAATCTGCAAATCAATACTTTCTAGATTCTAGTATATGAAATCAAAACTAAATAGGATCTAGAAAGTATTGATTTTAAGATTCAAACAGAATTTCAAATTATTTCTGATCTGGTCCCTGTTCATGAAATAAAATTTCTCCGCTTCTTCCAACAACATCATATAGGTATTTAGGTTGTTGTGGATTTGTCTCTTGACACAATCCGAGAAGGTTAATGTAAATGTAAAATTGAGAGTTGTAGGAGGCGCCCTTCTGGTTGTATTGTGTAGGGTTGTATTGTGCAAGATATGTCTAATGGTTACTCCAAGGTAATTCAACTTAATTTATCTTCCTACTTTGCTTCACATGTAGGCCTCAACAATTTTCTAAAATTTAATGAGTTAGGTTGATCATTTTTCATTAATTTTCTTCTTGTTGATTTGTTTTCAAATAATTATGGTAAGTAAGGTCCACTACTCATTGTAGTAATTTCCCGTCATTTTGGTTAGATGTTGTCAGTTCATCCTATATTTAGGCTTTCGCTAGTGTTGATTCTCTTTTCATTTGGTTCTAATTTTTGATTTTCCTTGACGGATTCTGAGATGGAACAAATAAAATTCTTTGAAAGGTTTATCCTAATAATATGAACCCTCTATTGATAGTTTATCGGTCAAGATGATTCTACCGTTCATAGTATTACACTAATCTCTTTTCGAAGGTACGTTTTTTGTGTTTGGTTAATTAACTTACTTTCAATTAGAAATGAGTTCATCTAGTGTATTTCGTATCTTGAATATATATATTTAAATTATTTTTTGTGTGATGTTTTTAAATTTATTTTTAAAATAACGGTGATATTTGTATGAGGTAAAGTCTCTCTATTTTGTTTCATATATTTTTGTTGTTGTTATATATAAGCCAAAATATATTTTATACTTAATTAGTTAAAATTAGTAATTTTTTTTAAATTTGTGGTTGTACAAGTGGATAAATTCATAAAATCTTATAATATGTACTTTTTTTGTCCCAATTTATATGACATACTATCTTTTATAGTCCGTCTAAAAAAGGACACATTTCTGTATTTAGTAACAATTTAATTTTAAATTATTCATTTTATCCTTAATAAGATAACTTATATCTACACAAATATTTATGACTCATTTTAGAACACAAGTTTTAAAAGTCCTTTTGACTTTCTTAAACTTTGTGTCCAATCACACTACATCATACAAATTGGGATGGAGGGAGTAATATTTAATTATTTATGAAGATTTGTTTGGATATTTGGGTACAAAAATTTATTGATATATCTAAAAGGAACCAATTAAAGTTGAGTCAAATGGAATGGGTTGGGTAATGACCCATCATTTAGCCCAACATGACCCAGCCTATCTTAGCCCAAGTAAGCTTTAGACTAGGTGGGGCATTGACCCATCTATAGTTTGAGATCATCTTAACCCGCCCAACTTGGAGTGGTTGTCGATGCTTGTGGTGGCCGGTTATGGGAGCAGGACCGTGCCTCAAAAGTTGATGATAGTGGTTGTGTGTTAATAATGGATAGAGTAATGATAAAAAGTCTATTTATAAGTGAGAAATTATTTAATGATAAATTCCATACAATATTAAACAATTTATACATATTAAGAACAAACTAGGGACTATATCAAAGAAAAAACACTTAATAAATTGTAATAAAAATAATACAAATTTAGACTTTCTGCAATTAGAAATAAATGGGACCTTGATCAAAGTTTCTTTAGGCTTTATATAGCTAGGTGGCCTGCTAACCAGATAAAAGAGAGAGAAGTTAAATAACACACTACTTTATGAGCTATGGGTTTAGGGTTTCACTATACAAGTACTACCCCCCCCCCATAACTTGGTAAAAGGTTGTAATTCTTATCTATATGGTTGAATTGATTTTCAAGCATTATTGGGGACTTTATGAAACAATTTATAGGCATTGACATTCAAGGTTACAAGTCATATATTCACTAATCCTAGAAAAATATGTTGAATTTGCAACTCTGAGATGATGCCAAAAGTTCAGGACAATTTTCCTCACTTTTTAACGAACTTTGCTAATTTCAATTTTTCCTATCCCATTACTTTGTTAATCGATTTGACGTAATAAAGATCAAGGTTGCCTCGCATAAAATACAAATTACACATGTAAATATAAAAACCAAAGATTTCACAAACCAGAACATTACCTTTAGCCATTTGAATATATATGAGGATGGGTGATCATTTCTCACATGGATTTCTTCCTAAAACTGAGTTAGTCGTCTCCCATCCTTTCTTCCAAAGTCGGTGATATTACACAAGCCTTGATTGCCATGTTGATCTCAGTTTGAAATTTCTTGCCAAATATCATTGGTAACTGAATGTCAAAGATTACTAATTAGTAACTTGTAGATATAATATAACGAGAGCATATGCTTCTGATGCCATTTCAAGTACCTATATGCCATTTATTCTCCAACAGAAGTAATGCATGACTTTAACACAGATATGTATAGTTTTTGTCATCAAACCAAAGATAATTATTTGTATAGCTTGCTGGCAATATTAAATAAATTTGATGCATGTGAATTCTCACTGCACAACAACTCGAGATAAGCTTAAAACTGGGGTTTGATAGAAGAAGAATTCCGAGGAGAGGTAATACAACCATTTCCTTAGAGTGAAAATCACTTAACCATTGTCATGATTAGTTCAAACTGATGGTTAAGCATTATAAAGTATTGCATCACACCAATCTTCCATCAAGAGGTAATGAAACACAACTGCCTTTCAAATCTGTAATTTTAAATAAAGCACCACATTCACTAAAATAACTATGTGGCGTCTTCGACCTTCTACATATGAAATTGGGTGCCAATAAGAATGTCATTGAAAGACTCAAGTTTTTCATCAATGGCGGCAAGCATGGCCAAAATATCAGCATGTAGGCCAAACAGAATCAAAGAGGAAGGAGCTTTGACCTTAGAGGATGTGGCAATTGTAGGAGCATTAAGCTCATGCTTGAGAACCCAGGAATCCTCAGTGCGGACGTAGCCCACACTGACAAAAGCCTTAGAGTTATAGCACTATTTGACAGGAAGGGGAGGGATGTCAACCAAATTGATATTATTTGCATCAAGAATACACGAGATGACCATGCCATAATGCAAACTGAGAGGATCAAAATCAATTTCAATCATATCGTTAAGCACTAAAGAGGAAAGCTTAAATTTACGCTTGGATATAAGGCAGTATGTAAGGGGAGTATCATGCTTAGTAATGGAGGACAGAGACCCTTCACGAGGTAGGAGAGTTGTAGCCACGATGTGTGCGATGTCCCTAGTTTCAAAAGAAAGGGTTGGAGCTTTCAAGAGACAGAAATTTCATGGCTTGGTAAAATAAGACCTCAAAATCACAGGGATAGGGGTTGTTAAAAGTGGCATAGAACCTATAGCTACGAATTAAAAAAATGTGATAAAACATAACACAATCAATAAAAATGCACATGCCAAGAGCAAGGCTTTCGAGTTCATCAGGTCTAGAGGATTTGAGATTAGAGTACAAGAGACGAATGAGGGGTTCCATAAACCTTTTTTGGAGTGGAAGAGAAGAACTGGGACCAACCTTGAAACTTGAAGGGCTCTTTAGTGTGACATTGAAGAGTACAGAGAAGATCAAGGTTGACAATTCTGCCATGCACCAGGATTTTATCATAGAGAGAAAGAAAAAGAGATTCATTCTAGGGGAATAATGATAGAATAGTGAAGCCACGATTTTATAATAGTAGAGAGGAGAAACCTAGTTTTCCTAAATAGAATAATGATAGAATGGAGAAGCCAGGATTTTATAATAGTAGAGAGGAGAGACCTAGTTTTCCTAAAGAGAATAATGATAGAATGGAGAAGCCTAGGTTCTACAAAGGGAGTAATAAGACACCACTAGCACACAATGTTCACTATGAATAAGGTATTGAACGAGTTACTATGGAAAACCATTTGCACAAGCGTACAATGCTAACTATGAAGAAGGCACGACCCTACTGTGGACATCAATTGGGGACTCCAAAGCCTTATTTTTCCTAGAAAACCAACATATTTTGAAAATGATTGACAAAGAGCCTAAATAGTCTGATTTCATAACCAACATGGCAGGTATACCTCAATATGTGCTTACTAGATATTGCACTTGTAAAAAACGAGTTCTCAGTTTCTTGCCCATGATAATAGAAAAAAATAAATATACACCCCTACTTGCGCCACTTGAACATGTGTTCTTTACCTATTTTCTTTACTTAGGCCCAAAAGAATAAAATATAATATATGTTATAAAATTTGAAAATTTTATAACATAAATAATCAATTTTAAATAGTAGTTGTATAGTTGGTTTGATTTTAGTTTTCAGTTTTTTTTTTTACTTTAAATCAAAATCAATCCAAATTTCATTGGTTTTTAATATTAAAAAACAAACCTAAATATTATCGACTTTTTGAGATATGATTTGAGTTTTTGCTTGGTTCGGCTTATATGCTTTCTATGAACAATACTACCTACTATTACCTAGATGGTTCAAATATACCCCTCATTCATAAGGAATTTAGGATTTTCCAATGTGGACAGACATTCCTATATGATATTGATATTTTGATGATGTGTACACCATAAAATGACACCTCAGTGCTCCAACCAATTTTACCCCTTCCCTTTATTTATTCTTCCACCACAAGCATTTACTATCCCTCCCTCACCATTGCTAGTACCATTAACATCTCTAAAATTACATTCAGGTTTTCTTTAAGAAATTTTAGCCGATTGTCTCTTTTTGAAACACCTGTTTAGTACTCCTACTACTAACATTGATAACATCTCTTTACTGTTGTTACATGTCTCTCTCTCCTACTTCTAATGCCAATAACTCAATCCATCGATGACCTAGATCCTTCGACGATAGGTAAGTAGTCTATTATAGCTACCCCAACCCACAACAACCTTAAGCTAACACCAACGAAATGCAATGAACTTCATCAAAGACCTTCGACGATGACTAAAATTAGGTTTCTTCTTTCTTCTTTCTTTAAGATTTACAGTGCCAACCAAGTTCTATCTTTGTTTTCTATCATAGTTACTTTATCTCGAAATTGATTGTGATTTTCCGCAACTCATTATGTCAGAGTAGGAGATTACTGTATCATTTTTTGAGGCACTATGAAAAAATGTCTTGATAAGACGAAGAATGTGTGCTAGCAAAAGAAGGTCAAATTGTGTGGCACCACAAGTAGATGGCCTAGTCAATCGGGATGGGATCGTCTTCCATATTAATCATATGGTGACTTAAATAAAGAATAAGGTTAGAGTCAAATGATATTTTTCCAGTAAGAATTTCTTTTTTTGATCTCATCATAAGATTTTGTCAAGAATTTTATTTACAATATTGAAGTACAAATATTGCAAATGCTTTTAAATGTTCTCATGGTTTTATGAATTTTTACATAATGCATTCATGATTTGCTAAGTCTCGTTCCAGCTTTTGTGAGGGGACTATTGAGATTCATTGAGTATATCAGTGGGTGTACTGACGTTTCATTTACTCAAGACCTACATTGGGTTATGTCAATGTTGATACATGTTTTACAAATGACCAGCTTACAAGCTAGGACCTTCTCTTTCTCCAACAACTATTGGTCATCTCTTGTTTGTTTCAAGGAATATTTTATTTTGTGCATATTCAATCTTGTATTTATTTGTTTGTTATTTTGAGGAAGTCCTTGTCATGTACAATTTGTGAGTTTTTTGTTAGAGGCTCCATAGATAGTGTCAGTTGGGTTCATAATTTTCATGTTTTTGTTAAATTTTACAAAAAATAAGATTAACTTTATTTTGACATAAAATGTAACGATTTGTTTTTTAAAAAAAGAATGATTAGTATTAGAATTATTCCATACTTTTATCAAATCGTATTTTAAGTAGAAATTTTTTTTTTAAAAAAAAGAAATTGCATTGGGTTGCATAGTATTTCATATTTAAGTATAGAGATAAAAGTCATGATGGTCCACGTGGTCAAGTTAAGGCACCGGATGTCGATACCAACTTGATCAGAAATTGGTCTTATGAGAAGATTATTTTTGGTGCTACTCATACTATTCATAAGTTTGTTTGTACCAAATTTTCATGTTTTCAAGATGTACCTACGAATTGGCCTCAGATTGTGGAAATTTTGAAAGGATGGCAGCCCATATATAGTTATAAGATTGTGAGGTGCTTGCACCCTCCTACTAGTTGGTACAAGTGTAATATAGATGGTACATCCAAGGGTAATCCTAGCGCTAGTTCAACTATTGTGTCAGAAATAGTGATGATGATATTATGGGAGTAAAAGGGAGAAATTTACCAATTTTAATCATCCTTGTGACAAAAGTAGTGACTATAAGAGAGAGAATTTATTATTGCATTGAAAAAATAGTATTGCCCTAATAGTAGAAACTGATGCTCTTTCAATCACAAAATTTAGTAAGGTAATTTGGTTATTAATTATTACGCTTTCACATAAAGGAAGCTACGAAGAGGCAATTTCCCTAGAATGTAATACCTGAAAGGATTTCATATAGTCTATATATCATGCTATCTGGTGTGAGTTTAAGGTGTATAATGATTATAGAATAAGACATAGACATTGGGTGAGGTTTTCTTTTACTACTTTCTGGTGCAACTAATGATAACTGGTAACTCTTGGTTTAAGGATGTTTGGTCATCTACTTTTCACTGATTCTTATCTTAGAGTTCTACTTATAATATATGGTATTAATCTCTTTGAAATTCAACCTATCAAGGAAGAACAATTGGAAATGATTGGTGAGTGGTGAGTAACTTTGCATCCTTTAAACAGCAACAGAAAACTATCTATCTTTTTCATTTGTACTGGAAATTACAAATTATTTTTAATGTGTGGCCTTAGTTTCTATAAATCTCATCTTATCAATGATAATTTATAAGGAAAAGCACATTGTTCTTACCTAATAACTTTTCGGAAAAATAAATAGTTTCGTTCTTTGTATGTTGCAGATCGAGAATTGATATATTTGTCTTGACAACATTTCTGTTATTCTTCTATAAACAAATAGTAGAGGCTTTTCAAATCTGAGGTTGGTAGTGAAAGAAGATGATGACGGCATAGAGGTGGTTGAAATATATAACAAGGTTCATTTTATCAACATCTATAAAAAAAATGAACAAATCGGATCGGAGTAGCAAGAACTGAATCGAAGCGTACCTTGAACCGTAACTCCTCCTCTTGTTTCGATCGTTGCTGACTTTTCCTATCTTCATCTTTATCATGGCTTGTAGTTGAGGACAAAGAGTAAACATTGAAGATATCACCGGACTGCCAGGAGTTCTCAAAGATTTCTCTAGATTTCTTTAATCGCTTTACTATCCTATTTCATTTTTGACTTTCCATGTCTGATTTTGTTTTATTGTATTAGTTTTGTTTTTTTAGGAAAAACTACATAAATACACAACTTAAGATATCATAATCTGTAAAATTTCCTACCATTTAAAAAATTACAAAAATCCCCTCTCGGATATATCCCTATCCCCTCTTTGATACATCTCTCTCCCTTCTCAGATACATCCCTCCCCTCTCGGATACATCCCTTTCCCCTCTCGAACGCATTCCTCCCATTAAGTACTGTATCATTTGCAATATATCGGACAACCAAAAATGTATCCGAGAGCAAAGAAAAATCAAGGATTTTTGTAATTAGGGAAACTTTCGAGATAGGATGTAATCAACCCCAAATATATGAGATTATCACAACCTGACTCCCCGAGTGATGATGGCACCATCTACTAAAACCCACCAGTAGGCAAGCCAACCCATACCCAGAACGAAAAGTAGTGCGTACAAAGGTAGAACTAAACAACAAACGATGCTAATACTAAGAAAAAATAGAAACGGAAAGCAAACCAAAACTACATACAAAGAAACCTCCCAGAACCTGGAAGTCACGAGTACAAAGCTGTCTAACGAGATAAATACAAGTCCCAAAAGTGGACCACAACAAGTCGTCTCAAAGGCAAAAGACAAGCTAACATAAGTATAGAAGGAGACATGTTTGTCTAGGATGCCAAGTGCTCACCCTCGTCTCCGATATCCACAAGCTGCAAAAGACGGCACGAACGATCACCACTGGTAGCTGGTACTAGGACCTGCATCATGAAAAGATGCATGGTGTAGCATAAGTACCAAAATAAAGGTACTAAGTAGGCATCATCGGCCGACCGAGCAAGAAAGGGAAAAACAATCTGAAAAGATAGAATCTAGAGAATAATAGAGGTCAAAGAAGATACAAAAGAAGCACACGAATGCACAAAAAGTAAATCTAAGTACAGTTAAACTAAACCTAACTGGACCCCATAAGTTGAGAAGGTATACTCATGCACAAGTTTAAATAAAACCTGAATGGACCCCATAAGCCTGATAAGTACACAGAATAGCTAAGCCTACAAGACTGAAGTGTAATCTAGATCCGAATAAAAAAACCAGTCAACTCCTAGCCCAGCTAGCAAGAGTGACTATCAACTCAACCAGTCAACTCCCAGTCTAGCTAGCAAGAGTGCCTATCAACCCAGGCCGCCCAGCCATACCATCCCCTTCTAGGGGCGTCAACCACCCAGCTAGCAAGAGTGCCTCGGGGGCATGTCAATTGCGTAAAGGATCTCAGATATCCAGGAGGCCCAGCCAGCCCACTCCCAAGGGCGTCAACCGCCCAGCTAAGAAGAGTGCCCGGGGACGTATCGACTCCGAAGAGGATCTCAAGTAGTCTCCAAGCCACCGTGGATCGATGTCCACTCTAGATGATATCACAAAAGGCTCCAAGCGAGAAGCACACCATCTCCGGTAATGCATCGGAGCCGCAAAAATAGGGAGAAGAGATAGAAAGGGCCAACAAACTATGAAAACACCTAAGCTAAGGCTCATTCGATCAGACCCAAGTTTGGTATTCCAATCTACAAGGACCTAGTCCATACGAATCGACGTCGGAGACATACCATAGTCACAAGGTGCATGGGTCTAAGGCAATAACAGTCTATTCTAGACAAAGGCCAAAGCATGCTGCAAAAATAAGTAGTCAACCAAGTAAATCACATAGCATGCTAGAACACACATACAACCCTCTTCCAGCATGACACTTCCCTAGAAACAGTGGTAATCAATCATAAATCATGGTTTCTAAGAAGAAAAGTAGAAATAACTAGGTACCCGCCCCAATTCACACTAATCATCACAAATTTACACATTTCTGCTCAGTCTAATTAGAAAGGAAGTCGTAGCCCACCTGTAGACTGGTCGTGCTCCAAATCACAAGGCCAGAGCTTTTCCCTTCCAAACGTCCTCTGAGGACTGCCACACTCTCAAAAATAGGATCACAACGTCAATACAATTGTTTAGACACAAAAATCACCCAAAACGGAGACGGAACAATTTTTAGAGTCAAATGGGAATCGTAGGACCGGCGCCAGAATTTTTGAAATTGACTCCGTCAAATGGTCCTTAGCTATGCCTTACACTTTTGTACAAAAATAGGACACAATTCGGCCCAAAACAGTGAAATCAACAACACACCATGAAAACAAAATAAGAAGAAAGAGGCAGCAGCTTTCGTGCAAAAATTACCTCGAATTGAGTTCCACCGACACAATCCAATAACTCAACCACGTAACCCCGAATAAAACAAGCACGTGGGACTTCGAATCACTAAAATTCAAGCTCGGATGGGGTAGAAATCACCTCTTGAAAATAGAGGGTGAAAGCTAAAGTTTCTGGATATAAATACCGAAACTAGTCGCTAAAACCAAAAGTTTCGATTGCTTAAAGTGTGATATCTGGTCGCTAAAAGGCTGACCCAGATATCAGCACTTCAGCTGATTTGCTCAAACTCCGAATTCTCTGACGGGGTGTCCGATATTCATTCGAAACCCCGTGCGCATAAATCAAATATGCTACCCATCGAATTCGGCATTCCAAACTCAACAGAACCATCAAAACATCCATCCGAAGTCGGTTCGATAAAAAGTGGGTCCCACACTTAATTTTCATTTTAAGCCAAATTCCACAAAGGGCCTCGAAATTAGCCTGGAAGCCTCGGGACCTAAATGTAAGGTTGTTCTAAACCAAACTCGACATTTCGGAGCTAACCATGCCGACATAATTCTTATCCGAGCACCTTTACCAAGAATGTTGACCAAAGTCAACCCTTATCTTAAGCTTCAAAGTTAAAACGCCTAACGGCACAAACTCACCTCAGAAGTCTTGGGGCTCAAACCAACTATGACCTTAGCCTAAAATGGGCCTTTCGAAGCCGATGGAACCGTCAGAATTTGATTCTAAGGTTATCTTCCTGAACTTCTGATAAAAAATGACCGTTCAAGGTACAAAAGCTCCCAAAACACTAGAACTGGCATAAAAACCAAACGAACGACCAGGTAATCAAACTATCAGTCCCAAAAAGTCCTAAAAAACTTGGGGTCGCTATAGGAAAGCTCTAAATGACGAACATGATGCATAAACATAGAAATGGCCTAGAGGTCATTACAACATCCACTACAAAAAAGGAATTTCGTCCATGAAAGTAAGAGTCAAGAAGTACCTTAATGCTTAAATAAGCCTGGAAATTGCTCATGCATATCATGCTTGGTCTCCCAAGTAGCCTCCTCAACTGGACAATGAATCGAATGGACTTTAACCACTGGAATGGCTCTCGAGCGTAACTTCCGCACATCTCTGGCAAGAATGGCAACTGGCTCCCCTACGAAAGTCAAGTGATCATCCAACTCCACTGCATCATACTAAAGCACATGCGACTCATCAGAAACATACCAACGCAACATCAAAAAATGAAAGATAGGGTGGATAGCTGAAACTATTGGGGGCAAAGCTAACTCATAAGCAACCTCTCCTAATGTCCAAAGGATCTCAAAAGGCCCAAAATACCTCAGGCTAAGATTGCCCAACCTCCCAATTCTCATCACGCCCTTCAAGTGCGACACACAAAAGAAAACTCTATCTCTAACTGAAAACCCCAAAGGCTGTCACCTAGGATCAGCATAACTCCTGTGCCTACTCTGAGCTGTCTGAAGTCTGTCCTGAATCACCCTTGCTTGCTCCAAAGCCTCCTGAATCAAGTTAGTGCCACACGGTCTAGGCTTTGTAGACTCAAACCAACCAACCAGAGAACAACAACGCCTACCATATAAGGCCTCAAATGTGGCCATCTAGATGCTAGAATGGTAGTTGTTGTTGTACATAAACTCTGCCAAAGGAAAGAACTGGTCCCACAGACCACCAAACTCGAATAAACAAGTCTGGAACATGTCCTCAAGGACTTGGATATTATGCTCTAACTGACCATCCGTCTGTGGGTGGAAACCTGTGCTAAGGTCGACACGAGAACCCAATTCATCCTGAAAAGTCCTCCAGAAGCTAGAAGTGAACTGAGCACCCCGATTTGATATAATAGAGACCGAAACACCATGAAGAAGAACCACTTCACGAATGTAGATACAGGCTAACCTCTCAGCGCTAAATGAAGATTGAATAGGGAGGAAGTGTGCTGATTGGTAAGTCGATCAACATAACCCAAATGCTATCAACACCTCTAGAAGTCCGAAGTAAACCATCCACAAAGTCCATGGTGATGCGATCCCACTTCCACTCCGGAATAGGTAATCTTTGCAACTCACAACCAGGTCTCAAATGCTCGGCCTTCACCTGTTGGCAACTAAGGCAACAAGATACATAGTTTGCAATATCTCTCCTCATACCGCACCACCAAGAATGCTTCCTCAAGTCACTGTACATCTTCGTGGTGCTGGGATGGATAGAATATCTAGAATCATGGGCCTCAAGAAGTATCAACCGAATCAAACCCCCAACTCTCAACACACGATTACGACCTATAAACCTCAAAACCTCATCTGAAGCTAAGGTAACTTGACCAGTATCACCTCCTAACAATTGATCCTGAAATGCCACCAAGGCCTCATCCTCAAATTGACGGCCACAGATCTGATCAAGAAGAGAGGACTGAACTACCCATAGGTTAGAACACGCCTAGAATCTAAAACATCCAACCGAATCATCTAGTTAGCTAAGGACTGAATGTCCAAAGCTAATGGTCCCTCCACAGTAGATAAGAAGGCTAGACTACCCATACTTACTGCCTTACGACTCGTGGCAACTGCCACCACATTCTCTTTGCTTGGATGGTAAAGAATAGAGAGGTCATAAACCTTCAAAAGCTCAATCCAGCGACGCTGCCTTGACTTAAGGTCTCTCTAGCTCATAATATACTAAAGGCTCCTATGATAAATGTAGATATAATAATGAACTGCGTACAGATAGTGCCTCTAGATCTTAAGCGTAAAAACTACGCCCGCCAACTCCAAGTAATGAGTGGGATAGTTGCGCTCATGTAACCTCAGCTTCCTTGATGCATAAGTAATAACATGACCTCACTGTATCAATACACAACCCAAATTAATGTCAGATGCATCACAATAAACTGTGAAACCGTCGACCTCAACTTGAAGGGTCAATATAGGAGTAGTCAACAACTCCTTGAGCAGTGTAGTAGCCTGCCAAACCGACAAAGCTCTGAACCTCAGTCACCGAAGTGGGCCTAGCCCAACCACGAATAGCCTCAATCTTCACTGGATCTACATGATACCATCCTTGGACATCACGTTCCCCAAGAATGCTTAAGATTCAAGCTAAAACTCGCACTTTGAGAACTTGGCATAAAACCGCTGATTTCTCAAAGTCTAGAGCACAATCCTCAAATGTTGCTCATGATCACTCCAGCTCCGTGAGTATACTTGAATGTCATCTATAAACAAGATAACAAACAAATCGAGATACAGCTTGAACTCTCGAGTAATCAAGTCCATGAAAGCTGCAGTGGCATTAGTCAACCCAAAATATATCATTAAGAACTCATAATGGTCATATCGAGTCCTAATTGTAGTCTTAGGGATGTTCGCTACCCTAATCATCAGCTGATGGTAACCAGATCTCAAATCAAACTCTTAAAACACGGCGGTACGCTGAAGCTTGTCAAATAGATCATCAATCATGGGGTAGTGGTTCTTCACCGTCACCTTATTCAACTGCTTATAATCAATACACATGTGCATCGTGCCATCCTTCTTCTTTACAAATAAAATAAGAGCGCCCCAAGGAAACATACTAGGGCTAATGAATCCCTTACCCAAGAGATCTTGTAGCTGAACACTAAGCTCCGTGAGCTCTGCAGGAGCCATCTGATATGGAAGAATGGAAATAGGCTAAATAGGTCAGTAGGAAACATATCTATAAAATCACGGATGACTGGAATGGACTCAATTGAAGGGACCTCCTTACTCACATCATGCACATAGGCTAAATAAGACAAACACTCGCTAGCCACTAGCCTCCAAGCCTGAACAAAAGAGATAACTCCAATGGTGTGCTACTAATGGAGCGCTGCCACACCACCGACAGAATACTAGGCATGGCTAAGGTAACGGTCTTAGAGAAATAATCTAAAACACACGATAGGGGGATAACCAGTCCATGCCCAAACTCACATCGAAATCAAGCATATCAAACAATATAAGGTGTTCCCGAGTGTCACGCCCTTAGATAGTAACTAAGCAAGATCAAAACACCTGATCCACTACTAAAGACTCACCTATAGGGGTTGACACACGCAACGGAATATCCATAGGCTCAGACTCATACCCATACGAGAAGCATAATACAAAGACACATAGAAATAAGTAGAGACAGGATCAAATAATTTTTAGGCAAGCCAATGGCATAGAAGAATTGTACTTGTGATCACATCGTTCGAGGCCTCAGCCTCCGCCCTCACTAGAGCTGCATATAAATGGCCCTGCCCACCTCTGCCCTGACCATCAGTCCTACCACCTGACCTGCCTCCCAGGGACCACCCAGAATACCCTGCTATCCATTGTGACGGCCTTGACCCTGACCTTGACATCTAGCTTGAGGTGCTACTGGTGGAGTTAGTAGAGCTGTGTTTGGAGCTGGAGCAATCCGTCTACACAGAGGGCAATCGATGATCCAGTGACCTAACTCACCACAGTCAAAATAACCCTAAAATGATTTACTCCCAGAAGAACGGCCACCATGGCCTAAAGCATTAGCCTAGAACCCATGACTCTAACTAGAGCCAACTTCACTTCGGCTATACTTATCACCCTATGAACTCTTTAGTGAGGTTTGAACAAGGAGACTAGGCTGACTCTGCTGAAACCGCTATCGAGTTCTATCATGTGAATCTCTTAGCCAGGAATGGGACCCAAATAACTACCCTCATATCTAGCTCTCATGTTGCTGCCCCCTTGGACCTCACGACGGATCTGCTTAATAGTATGGGCATGATAAAAAACATCCACAAAGGAGCGACCCGCTGAGACCATAGATTGAGCCTCAATTCGTAGCTGCAGTCTCAACCCATGAATAAAGCACCGAACCCTCCCCTCCTCAGTAGGTAGAATCATGGTAGCATGGGGAGAGAGCTCGTGAAATCTCACCTCGTACTCCGACACTATCATAGAACCCTACTAAAACATGGAGAACTGATCTATGAGGTGATCTCTAATGCTATGAGGAATGAAACTGGCCAAGAAGGCCTTAGAAAATTCAATCCATGTGATCGGAGGAGACCCAGCTGGTCTAGTCTCAACAAATGTACACCACCACTATCTAGCTGGCCCATCAAGCTAATATGCAGTGAAGTCGGCTCTTCTCGACTCCACGAGACCCAATGAGTATAGCTGCTCCCAAAAAGTGGTCAAAAACTCATGGGCATCTTCACCCACAGCTCTAGAAAACCTTGAAGGTGAAAGCCTCAAAATCACTCCGAGCATCTTCTGCTCCTCTAGCAGCATAGCTCAAGCTGCGATCATAGGCTGGGCAACCCCAGGTGGTACCTGGGCTTTGGGTGCCTCTGATGTAGGCTGATCCTACTGAGCTGGCACACGAGCCGGTGATAGTGCCGGTGTTGGAGTAGGTGCTCGTGCAGGAGCCTGCGGCATGTTGCTGAGCAAAGTCAAATGCTGAGTAATAGCTGCCTGAAGATCCAGCACCATCGTCTATCCGAGGGGTGGCTGGGCTAGTCCCTGCCCCACCGGCTAATCAGGAACATGGGGTGCTGGAGAATCCACTACGGGCTCAAAACCTCACTCTCTATCAGGGGTGGTGCTGCACCCGTGCAAGGCAAGGGAGGTTCACCCTTACCCCAAGCCGCAGCACGACGCGTACAAGCCATTCTGTGAAACAAGTTAGACTCCAAGAAACCAATAACACACACGTTATACGAAAGTGATACAAAAAGAAAGGAATTCATAAAAATACCATGTAGCCTCCAAAAGATAGGACACAGACGTCCCTACATCGATCCATAAGACTCTACTAAGTATTAGCTCTATTCAAGTGAGACTGATTAACCTGGGCTCTGATACCTACTTGTCACGACCCGACTCCCCGAGTCATGATGGCACCTACTAAAACCCACCAGTAGGTAAGCCACCCGTACCCTGAATGACAAGTAGTGAGTACAAGGGTAGAACTAAATAACAAATAATGCTAATACTAAGAAAAGATAGAAACGGAAAAAAAACCAAAACTATATACAAAGGAACCTCGCAGAACATGGAAGTCACAACTACAGAGCTTTCTAACGAGATAAATACAAGTCCCAAAAGTGGACCACATAAATTCGTCTAAAAGGCAATAGACAAGCTAACATAAGTATACAAGGAGACATGTTGGTCCAGGATGCCAAGTGATCATCCTCGTCTCTGATATCTACAAGCTGCAAAAGGTGGCACGAATGATTATTGTTGGTAGATGATACTAGGACCTGCATCACGAAATGATACAGAGTGTAGCATAAGTATCAAAAGAATGGTACTCAGTAGGCATCATAGGCCGATCGAGCAAGAAAGGTAAAAACAATCTGAAAAGATAGAAGCTAGACAAGAATAAAGGTCAAAGCAGATAAGAAAAGAAGCACATGAACGCACCAAAAGTAAATCAAAGTACAACTAAACTAAATCTAACTGGACCCCCATAAGCCAGAAGGTACACTCTTGCATAAGTTTAAATAAAACCTGAACGAACCCCCATAAGCTCAACAGGTACACCGAATAGCTAAGCCTACAAGACCAAAGTATAATCCCGATCCAAATAAAAAAATTTTGACTCCCATCCCGGCTAGCAAGATTGACAATCAATTCAACTGGTCAACTCCCAGGCCAGCTAGAAAGAGTGAAAATCAACTCAACCAGTTAACTCATAGCCCAACTAGCAAGAGCGACAATCAACTCATCTAGTCAACTCCTAACCCAGCTAGCAAAAGTGACTATAAACACAGGCCTACCAACCATACCATCCACTCCCAGGAGCGTCACCCAGCCATCTAGCAAGAGTGCCTCGAGGGCGTGTCAACTCCGTAGAGGATCTTAGATATCCAGGCCACCCCGCCCTTTTCCAAGGGCGTTAGCTACCCAACTAGCAAGAGTGCCCAGGGATGTTTCTACTTCGAAGAGGATCTCAAGTAGGCTCCAAGCCATCGTGGATCGATGTCCACCCCTAATGATATCACAAAAATCTCCAAGCCAAAAGTAGTCCAATCCCGAGGAAGCACACCATCTCCGATAATTAATCGGAGCAGTAGAAATAGGTAGAGGAGATAAAAAGGGCCAACAAGCTGCACAAACGCCTAAGCTAAGGCTCATTCAATCAGACCCAAGTCTGCTATTCAAATCTACAAGGACCTAGACCATCTGAAATGATGTCGGATACATACCATAGTCACAAGGTGCATGGGTCTAAGGCAACACTAGTCTATTCTTGACTAAGGCCAAAACATGCTCCAAAAATAAGTATTCAACCAAGTAAATCACATAGCATGCTACAACACACATACAACCCACTTCCAGCATGACACTTCCCTAGAAACAGTGGTAATCAATCATAAATCATGGTTTCTAAGAAGAAAAGTAGAAATAACAAGGTACCCGCCCCAATTCACACTAATCATCACAAATTTACACATTTTTGCTTAGTCTAATTAGAAAGAAAGTTATAGCCTACTTGAACGCTGGTCGCGCGTGCTCCAAATCACAAGGCCGGATCTTTTCCCTTCCAAACGGCCTCTGAATGCTACCACACTATCAAAAATAGGATCCTAATGTCAATACGGTCGTTTAGACAAAAAAATCACCCAAAATGGAGAGGGACCAATTTTTAGTGTCAAACAAGAATCGTGAAACCCGCGCAAGAATTTCTAAAATTGACTCCATCAAACGGTCCTAATCTATGCCTTGAACTTGTGTACCAAAACAGGACACATTTCGCTGCCCAAAATAGCGGAAACATCAACACACCACGAAAAAATATAAGAGGAAAGGGGCAGCAGCTTTCGCACCAAAATTACCTCGAACGAAGTGCCACTGACACAATACAATCACTCCACAATGTATCCCCGACAACAACGAGCATGTGGGACTTTCAATCACTAAAATCATAGCTCGTATGAGGGAGAAATTGCCTCTTGAAAATTGAGGGTGAAAGCTGAAGTTTCTGGGTATAAATACCCAAAACTAGTCGCTAAAACCAAAAGTTCCAGTCGCTAAAAGTGTGATATCTTGTCGCTAAAAGGCTGCACCTGATATTAGCACTTCAGCTGATTTTCTCAAACTCTGAATTCTCCGATGGGGTGTTCGATATTCATTCGGAACCCCGTGCGCGTAAATGAAATATTCTACCCCATTGAATTTGGCATTCTGGACTCAACGGAACAATCAAAACTTTCATCCGAGGTCGTTTCGATAAAAGTTGGGTCCCACACTCAATTTCCATTCTCGAGGCTCGAACCAACTAAGCCCCTAGCCTAAAATAGCCCTTCCAGAGCTGATGGAATTGTCAAAACTGGATTCTGAGGTCTTCTTCATGAACTTCTGATAAAAAATGACCGTTGAATGTTCAAAAGCTCCCAAAACACTAGAACTCGCATAAAACCCAAATGGTCATTACAGAGATTTCTGTACATTATACTTTTTTTTAATAAATAGGCTTAGCACTTTGGTCTATCCCATTCATATAAATATCTATTTTACTGATAAATTTGACCCATTGGGTGATTTTGAAGGAAACAAATCTAGTTCATATGTGATCGGCCCACAATGCACTAGGTATTTGAAATCAAATAATGCAAGTTCCAGATGACGATGTTAAAAAACCAAGTATTCAAGAAGTTAAAGTCTCAGTTATTTTATAAGTAGTACACAAACCTTTCTTGAAGTGCCGAACTCTGTTCCAACATCTCTATTGGCCTCAGCTATTCAAAATTTTGAATAACATGGCTAAACTAATCTAGAGAAATTAATTCCTTAATTATAGAACATTTCAGAAAAAAGTCAACCCTTGATCAAAAGGATTCAATATCTATTATATATATGTAAAAAATAATTTCGAGTTTGTATATGGAAACAACGCCGGTGTATGGGGTCATTCATCTATCTTACTTCTACATATTAGTTAACTAGCTTCTGGGCACACGCTTTGCACGTGTACCATATGTGACTAAGTATAAAACTTTAAAAATAAGTTACATCTATTAATAACAAATTTGTGTTATAAAACAAAATAAAAGTTTGTTATACTTTTTATATCCACAAACATGATGTTCGATCTCAAAGTTTAAAAAGAACAGAGAACGACAATGTTAAATTATAAAGCTTATTAAATTAAGGACCTTGAATACATTTTTCAAATTGTTTTAATTTATACAACAACAACAAAAATAATGACTTATCTATATATAGTATCACAAAGTGCGATGATTTTATTATTTGAAAGTGCTTGAATAAATACCCAGTGTAGTCCGACAAAGTGATTTGATAAATACATTTAAAGCAGTATTCTAAATAAATTTTTTTATACGCTTTCACATATTACAAATGTCACTTATACTATATATGTATATATAGCAATCAAAGAGCTAACTTTAGAAATGTAAAGGTTTCTCAATGCAAATTCATTGTGAATTCTTATTTAATAGTAAGATTTAAATCCCAAAGATATACTATAACTTTCTTTAATTATTTAATTCAATATGAAGGTTTTCATATTTGTATTTTTTTAAAGTTAAACTTTTTAAATCTTTGTTAGAATGAATATTGATATTTTAGCATAAAAAATTGTTGTTAGAGCGGTGATTAACTAAAATTTAAAAAGTCTTCCAATTTTTAGGGGGTTTTTAGATTTTTAAAACCATCTCTGTAAATAAAAAACGCACAACTCACGAATATTGTCAAACTATGAAGAAAACTACTAAAATGAAGAACCTGAAGGCAATAAATGGTAACACTATTTTTAGTGATACAACGTGGGTATATGTAAGGCCACATTTATTTAGAACATCTATTAGTAGTATTTATTATATTAAAAATGTTCTCTAACTGCATCACGTTGATTACAACATATATTCATAATTGGATACTTTTAAGATTATGTAAATTCTCTAGCCTTTTATTCTTTAATATAATAATTACTACTCCATCGTATTAATTATCTAAATATAATTACTAATTAGAAAGTATAGGAAGAGATTCTTTGAATCAGGAAAAATCTAATCCTAAAATTAAAATTAAAATTCACGGTAATTTGATCCAAAAGGTAATGACTTATATATCGATAAAAAAAAATGCATGTCATTGTTTATTTGTTTTGTAAATAATAAAATAAAATGCAGATGAAAAAAGAGAAAGCCAATCTAAATATTAAAATAACAATTAACTAGAGATTCAAAATGGAAGAAAGAATGTGATCATGATAATCAGGAACTTCACTGTATCCGTATACAACAACCCTGCTCGACATCAAAATTAGATCATCATTGTTAAACAAGAAATATAGATATCAAAAGATATGTTCATCACATTTTTTGTACACAAAAAATTATTTATTTGGAAAAATAAAATATTCATAAAAATTTAAGTACAACTTATGAAATTCTCTCATTGTTAAATTATTTTACCTTGTCTGATCTTCAATTTGATATATAAAAAAAGTATTCCATGTGCATAGCAAATCTAATCATATTTGTGCTTGAGTACGACAATTCCTTTATATGATTGGAAAAAAAATTCCTTCAAATAGCATCTAACCTCTGTTTCTAGTACCCATATTTTCCTACAAGTTCATATCAAAACTCAATATACATATGTAAATACCTAAAACTCTATAAAAAAAAGTTAGGAAAAAGGAAATGTTCCTAACAAAGAAGTTTTATTTTTTTTGTGATTGCAATATATTTTTCATCACTTTAAAATTTGTTGCAAACAAATGTGGATTTGTAGACATTGAAATTTTGTGAGACTCTACAAACATGTTCAATTTGAGTTGTGACTCAACAAGGTGTGTTTAATTCCAATTAGAATTTTTAGAGGCTACTCAACCCTAAATCGTATCTTATGCCTGTATAAATAGTAATACCCATGAAAATGCATCTCAAGAATTTCATCACAAAATCCTTGAATATTCATAAAGAGATCGAAATCTTGAATATTTCGTAAATTCATAGAGATCAAATCAAAATCATCTTAAATAAAAAAATACGCCACTAATAGCCCTCAAATAATGAAGATCAAGTCTAAATCATCCTGATTCAGGAAATACGCCACTAAGGCCGTCGAATCACAGAGAAATCCAAATCATCCTTGTTCGGGAAATACATCACTAACGGCCCTCGAATCATGGAGAAATCTTAAAAGAGAAGAATCAAGTGATAAACAGATTTGTACCTAGAATGTTTATCAATAAAATTTTATTTCTTCATATTTTATTTGTGATTACAATTTATTTTTTGTCACTTTAAAATTTATTGCAAACAAATAGGCAAGCCTGGTGGGACCAAATCTGCCCTTCATCTCTTCTCTCACAAATTAAATCCTTAAATCTGAAGCCACCTATTAAAGGAGGAAGGATGATGAGTACTTCATGTCTCGTCTTTGAGTTTCATCAAGTCTACACTTCGACAAGCCTTGAGGCATGGGGCATCTGTAGACATTGAAATTTTGTGGGACTCTACAGACATGTTCAATTTGAGTTGGGACTCTACAAGGTACCTACAAAAAAAGAGTAAAATTGTGATAGAATATTTGGAATGGAGAAGTCTGTCACAAATTGTCACTTTGACGGATTTGAGACAGATTAATCTTATCTAAATAAATTTTTTAAAAGAATTTTTTTCCTACAAAAATTCTGATAGTGACGGATTTGTGACAGATTTGTAACAAATATTTAATACATATTTTGTGAAACTTTTAAAGAAGTAAAAGGCAGATTTTAAGGAGTTGTTTGTGCTACTATTGAGAAGATTTTCTATAATTGTTTGTGTTGCAATAGAGCAGATTTTTGGTGCAGCTCTTTGTGCTGTTTTGTGCAGCTTTTTGTGCTATTTTTGGTGCAGATGTGTGCAGTTTTTTATGCAATTTTGAAGAAGATTTTGTGCTGTTTAGAGAAAATTTTGCGCTGTCTTTTTGGTGTAATTTTCTTAAACAGCTGCTAGAAGTAACTTAATATGTACATATTTGTTGAAAGCTTGAGTTTTTGGTGGTTGATTGTTTGAAAATTTTTAGGATTAAATGGAGGTTGTCTTAGCTGCTGCTATGTCTAGCTCATCAGATGATTCACAAGAAGTTCAAGAACTTGATATAAATTACATATACTTTGATGTTGTGGGTGGAAAAAAAAGATGTGCATATGGATTAGGCTCTTAAGGTTTGACATTTTATCAAGATCAAAATTCTGTTATTTCACGCAATTTACCTGTGGTGTCTGATGATGTTGCTAAAGAGTGCATTGAACTACTTAAGGAAGAAGTGTTGCATATGAGAGAAAACCAAGAGAGAAATCTTCAAGAGTGTGGAGAGGCTGAGATGCAACAACGAGTAGAGCAGGAGGTCCCACGTTTGAGGCAATAATAAAGTGATAATTGATCCAATTCTATGAAGGAACGATTATCTGGCATGATGAACGAGATGGCGTTATCGTCACGCGCATCTAGTAATCCTACTCTCCTTAATAGAAAATGACCAAATATTTAAGTGTTTAAATATTTGTACACTTTTGCTTATTGAAGTTGTGCTTTGACATGTTTTAACTTCATACTTTTGTATTATAAATCTAATATTATGTTTGTTATGTTATAGTGGTTAATTATTTTTTTGTTTTTGACTAATTAGTAATATATATATAGGGAGAGAGAGAATAGTATTCTACAATTATTTTTTACTAAATTTAAATTAAATTTGTGAAGGATTTAATTTTTCACAATCGATTCTAAATTGTTACTAATATCCACAAGAGAGAAATTTTGTGACAAAATATTCCATCACAATTTACTTGTAACAAAATATTCTATCACAAATATTGTGAATATATTTAGAAATTTGTTACAGAAACTATTCCGTCACTATTTTGGAACGGAATATTCCGTCAAAAATTCTGTCTCAAATTTCTGATAGAATTTAAGTCCAATAAAAGGATTTATATTGTCACAGACAGGTCTGTCACTATGCCGTCGCAATAATTTTGTGACAGAATTGAAATCCGTCACAATGAGTTTATGACCCCAAGTTCTGGGACGCCCATGTTTCCGTAAAAAATGTTGATTTGTGACAGATTTGTGACATAATCGACTGTCACAATTTTGCTCTTTTCTTGTGGTGGTGTGTTCAATTCCAATTAGAATTCTTGGAGGCTACTCAACCTTAAACCATGGCTTATGCCTATATCAAGGGTATTTTATTCTCTTGAAAAGACATCTCAAAAATTTCACCACAAATTCATGGAATATTCATAAAGAGATCGAAATCTTGAATATTTCGCAAATTCATACAGATCAAATTCAAATCATCTTAGTTCGAGAAATACGCCACTAACGATCCTTGAATTATCAAGATCAAGCCCAAATCATCCTAGTTTAGGAAAATACGCGACAAACGACCCTCTTATCAAGGAGAAATCCAAATCACTATAGTTTAGAAAATACGCCACTAACGGCCCTCAAATCATGGAGAAATCTTAAAAGAGAAGAATCAAGGGATACACAAATTTGTACCTACATTGTTTATCAATAAAATTACATTTTTTTCATATTTTATTTGTGATTGTAATTTATTTTCTGTCACTTTAAAATTTGTTACAAATAATAATACTCTATTATATCAGGAGAATTAAACATGATAAAATAGAGAAAGTGTCAAAAAAAAATTACCAATATTTTCCTTTGCCTTGTACAATGATCGATATCCACTCTTATGCAACTTAATTAATTAATTTAAATATGAATTAAAAATGTCTATCAATAAACCTTTTTGGGGAAAAAAGACTTTCAAACATAATGAAGAATATTTTTTTTAAAAAGTGTATTTTTATAGATCCATCAAGGAATGTGAAAAGGTTTTGTATTAACATTATTATTAATGTGAAATGAAATAATAAAGAATAAAAATAGTTAAGAAAATTACTATTAGATGGGGAAGATGAAAGAAACTAAGAATTAGTGGCATGTGATTAAATTGGGTTTCCCTTTTTAATTACTTGAATTTTCCGTGAAAAAATCAAACAGTCTCTGCAGTTTTTTACTAACTTTCCCTTCCCTATAGTTAATGTTATTAGTTGGTCCACTCCAAATTAATTGAATTGAGTTAAAGCATTAATGTTATGATTAATTTCTAATTTTCTATCATTTTTTTATACACATGCAGATAAATGTCGTTTGAAATGATATTTTTTTACACTAAATGTAGAATAAATAATTTAGTTTTAAAAGGGTAAAAATGCAACTTTATATGGAAATTTTCATTTTTGAACTTTTGACTTAACATCTCCCCATTTTTAGTATTTAATATAAATATTATTATTATATGATATGATTATTTTTTAATATTAAATATTAAATATTTAATTAATTTAAAGTTTTATAATATTTTATTTTAGCATATGGGTAAAATCGTAATCCAACTTTGAAGTTAGAAGCTTCCCATTTTTTATAATATATGATTAATTGTACGCTAGCCTATTAATTATGTATATTTGTTGTTTTGGATAGTAATAAATTCTTTGTATACATTACATTTTACCTGGTTTATTAATCTATATTATTTTTTTCTTCTTTTGGCAATTCGTTAATTATTATTTGAAAAAAATTATATATGTAATTACTCTATTATTCTTTAAATAAGCCTTATTCTTAATGGTAACCTTGTTCAATTGGCAATAATCAATGCACATACGGAGTGAACCATCCTTCTTCCTTACAAACAAGACCGGGGCACCCCATGGAGAAATACTTGGCCGGATGAAACCCTTATCCAACAATTCTTTTAGTTGCTCTTTCAATTCCTTAAGTTCTGCCAGAGCCATTCTATAAGGAGGAATAGAAATATGTTGCGTACCCAGGAGAAGGTCAATACCGAAGTCTATTTCCCGCTCGGGAGGAATACCGGGTAAATTATCGGGAAACACTTCCGAAAACTCATTAACAACGGGGACCGACTCAAGAGTAGGGGTTTCGGATTCTATATCCCTCACCTTAACAAGAAGGTAAATGCAACCCTTAGAAATCATCTTTCTAGCTTTTAGACAAGAAACAAATTGACCTCGAAACATAGAATTTCCCCCTTCCACTCTAGGATAGGCTCATTTGGAAACTGAAACTTGACCACTCGGGTCCTACAATCAATAGAGGCATAACAAGCATGCAACCAATCCATCCCAAGGATAACATCAAAATTTAGCATATCTAGCTCTACGAGATCCATAAGAGTAACTCTATGGGATAGGGAAACGGGACTATTTCTATAGACCCTCTTAGCTAAGATAGATTCTCTAATCGGAGTAGAAACACGAAAAGGATCTAGCAATATATCCGGAACAACATCAAACCACATGGCCACATAGGGCGTCACAAAAGATAAGGTAGCACCGGGATCAAGCAAGTCATACACATCAAAATGGAAAACTCTTAACATATCGGTAACCACATTGGGAGAGCTCTCTTGTTCATGATGAGCCTAAAGTGCATAAAACCGATTTTGGTTCTGAGCATTCGAACCCGATCCTCTAGGTAGAGCTTGCTTATTCTCCCTTCCCTTGGCCGTGAGAGATGGACAATCCCTCATCTTGTGACCACTCTTTCCACAACTACAACAACCATCCGTACGGGCTAGACATCTACCCTCATGCTTATTCCCACACTTGGCACAAAGAGCCAATAAAGATCCATCATTATTCCCTCCTTGAGACTTGGGGTTAGACACCCTATCATTGTTGAACTTCGGAGGAGCATTGGATGAGCCTTGGCTGGAGAACCTTTGTCAAAATCTAGGACGACCATGTCCATCGGACCTTGCATGTGAAAAGTTACCATCTCTGGTCCTAGACCTCTTGGTCTCTCTAGACCTTTACTTAAGCTTTTCTTCCTCAATTTGTTGAGCATACACCATAAGACGAGAAATATCTATATCATTAACAAGCATAGCGGTGTGGCATTCCTTAACCAACATTTCGGACACTCCCGAAACAAACTTACTCATTCTCGTCCTTGGATCGGCAACGATGGAAGGAGAATATCGAAACAATTGTGTGAACTTCAACGCATACTCTTTCACACTCATATTTTCTTGTCGAAGGTTGATAAACACAAGCACCCTTGCCTCCCTCATCTCAAGGGGAAAGAACCTATCAAGGAAAGCAACCTGGAATTTCTCCCAATCAAGAGGACCCTCATTAACCGCCCTCTCACTCTTTCATTGATTGAACCAAATTTGGGCAACACCCTTGAGTTGATAAGCAGCCAACTCCGCCTTTTCTTCCGGTGTCACTCCCATAATCATCAACACCTTGTACACCTCATTGATGAAATCTTGAGGACCTTCCTCAACCTTAGAGCCATGAAGTTCCGGAGGATTCATTCTAGTAAAGTCCCTCACTCTTGATGTAGCCATACCCACATTTGGGTTCACGGGAGCCACCATCTCTCTATTGCCTTGGGTCGTCACGGCTTGAGCCAACACTTGGAAAGTAGCCCTAATCTCCGCATTAGTCACGTGTTCGGCCAAAGGGTCAGCCGAAACTTGGAGAGCTTAGGGAGGAGCTTCTTGATCCACGTTCTCTCCCATGTTTCTTCTAACATAAGCTCTTCGGGTCGCCATATCCTGAAACGCATAGGATAGGAATTAGGAGAGAGAGTTATAGAGTTAAAATCTATGGCACGACTTAGGAATAATGAAAGAAGTGGAATTTCTTAAACGTCTTATTGCCTCTCATTCATAAGTGTGGTACGCTTCACACTCATGAACAAGACTCTACTTGACGCGACTTATGAGACATCCTAGGATCTTTCTAAAACTTGGCTCTAATACTAAGTTTGTCACGACCCAAGGTACCCCCTAGATGTGACATGGCGTACAAGATCGTGAGAGGCTTCCTACAAGCCACTTAGCATACATTACATAAAAGATAATAGAGAATAAAAGTTCAAAAGAGATTTCACAGCAAAACTTTCAAAGAAACAGCGGAAGTCTACATCACAATCTCTCAAAGCAAATCTAAAGTAAAGATAAAGTTTAGGACGTAACCCAATACAATTTGAAAACTGAAAGAAAATACATGAAAAAAGAAATAGGAGCTAGGCTATGTCCTCGGATGGATGATGACTCACCAAGTCTTCTATCAACTCTCTAATAAAACTCTAGCCAAGAGTGGAAGTTGAATCACCACGTCCTACACCAAAAAAGTTAATGTAGGCAAGAGTATGTGTTAGCACAATTAAGTATTAAGTGTGATAGCAATGCACATAAACACGTAAATCATGCTAGAGTGAAATATAACCATAACATGCAATGGCCAAACTTAAAATATGATAAACATGAAACATAAAGCATATATCAAGGCCAAAGCAAGATAAATCATCTTTTCTTTTCTTTAACACGAGAACACTTGTTCATTAACTTGTGAGGAATAGCCTGAACCGACATGTAAGACCATGTGAGCTATCAACATGGAATCCGGTGTCTACCCCACATCGAAAAGAGGTGTCCTACATGCCAAGGTAAGACCATGAACTTCTAAGCTTATGTGGATCCACTAGCTAATGTCTACTTAAAGACAATATCCTATTGTGGCTAAATAGTTTACAGGATAGAGATTGCTTTAGGAGACTCGGCCTCAACTAACGGGAGAGATCCATCTAGAAAACCCGGCCTCTACTAATGGGAGAGCTTTCACTAGAAGACCCGGCCTCTACTAACGGGAGGGCTTCCATCTCAATATCCACTCGGTGCTGAGCATAATTCCCACGGATTAGTCATTAACATATTCATATCATTATACATGGAGAGGTACAACTAGGGTTACCAATCCAAGCTAAAATCATGTTTATAGACGTTTCATCTTCCATGGACCTTGTCCAAGCTTACATCATTAGAATAGCTCCTTAAGAACATGGGTAATCGCCTTTTGTTCTTTTAAGTCATATTGGGAGTATTATGTGAGAAAACCTTTCACAACTCAACCATAGCATCATCATATCATAACTTTGGTACTTCACTCTCAAAGTACCCTTAATTCATTATTAACTTCATATGAGACATGCATAAGTTCATTAGCTTCTTCCTCACTTAGATTATCGTGCTCATAATTCATAGTTCATAGAGTTCATATGGGTTTATGCAAGTTCAACTCATATCATGCTATTCAATGCAAGCCCATGCTTAGAAAGCCATAATTAAGACAATTTACCCATATTGAAGGAACTCACTTAATAGAGGAAAATCATGCTTTTGACTTGAACATGCCAAATTCATAAGATTATCCTCAATTCGTTCATACTTCATGCATAATTTCATAGAAAATTCATAACTTCATCCTTACATGGATCATCCCAACAATCAAAGCATAGATTATCAATTTAGGGAGAATTAGCTTGGGATCATGGGGGTTTATACAATCTTTACATCAAATCATGTAATTCATGCTAATTCGTGTACTAAGTTACTTTATCACGCTAGATCGTGCACTACAATTCATAAAATCGACAATTGAAATCATAATTGAAGAACCCACAATGATTGATCAAAACCCTAATTCAATTGGGTTAGAGTAACCCTTTGAAAATCATGAAGAAGAGGGAGGACCCATTGGAGGAAAGAACTCCTAATAGTGAATACTATCATACCTCAATGAAATCCATAAGAAAATTGGAGAAGATTGATGGTCTTCAATGGAGGATCCTAACTTCTTCTTCCTTGAGAGTTGAGAGAGTTCTTTTAGAGAGAGAAATATTTGAGATATGAGAGTTTAGGAATGAATTAGAATGAGAGGAATTAGGCTTAGAAAGTATTTATAGGTCTTAGATTAAGGGTATAACCGACTTTGGTTAATAGGTAAACAATTAGGAAAAAGACCAAAAAGCCCTTAATTAAAAACTGTCGGGGCCAATCGACGAAGGGGATCTACGGTCCTTAGGTTAGACGACGGACCGTACTGTCCTTTCGTCAAAAGATTCAGAAACTATATTTAGGGGGCCTGCAACGACGACATCAATGTACGGCTCGTAGGTCCATCGACGGACAGTACATTGAAGTCGTAGGTCAGCCTTCTGAGTCAAAAATTAAAACTAAGTCTGGGGAACACCTACGAGTCTTAGCTACGGACCGTCAATCGATCTACGACCCGTCCTGCTACTCCGTAGGTCAAAGTTCAGAGACTTAGAAATCTTGAAGGTTTACAGTCCCATCAACGGTCCCCACCTACGGCCCTCATTCCATCTACGGCCCGTAGGTGGCCTCCGTAGATCACTTACTTCAGTTAAATTTTGCAATTAAAATTCTTTGGAAGCTTGGGGTATTACATTGTTAAGGGCCAGGTAGGAAGAGACCTCACTTCTATTCTCGGTCCATATTACCCAGCTTTGTGAGAAAGCAAGAGTTTCATTTCAGGGAAAAATGATGTGCAGGTCACCTCGGCCTCTTCCAACGACATTTAAAAGATTGAGGCTGACCATTTACGCGATGATGCCACTTGGAGTAAGCCACCACCACAAGAAACCACACCCGTTGTTTATCCAGATTAATTTGTTTCTGAGGCCATCACACCTGCTCTTTTTTTGGAGCAGGCAGGTATATCTCCCATTATTCCTCCCACTACTGCTACTACTGTTACTTCTGCTGCTTGTATACGTGCCTAAATTGCTACTCCACATCCCACTTGACCCAGTCTTTAATTTACAAAATGAGAAGTCTTGCCTGGTCTGTAGATGTTAGGGCCACGAGGGTTGAGAAGGACATGCCCATGCTGATTGATAGGGAAATTGAGAGGGTGATGGGTCCTTTGAGAGATAGGGTGGCCAGATGTGAGGGGTTGGTTGATTCACACGAGGTAAGGTTGAAAAACCTCATTACTCAATTAGAGGCCCAAGAGAAGGTACATGGTAGTTCTGGTTTGCTTGACACCACGAGACACGAGCTTGATGCCTTGAGGGCAAATGTAGAACCCGCTGAGGTCTATAGATATATTGATGCTATAGGGGGATGTTGCCCTACTTGATGCACCAACCTCTATGCCACTGAGTATGCCTACCAGTGAGCAATCGCTGAATTTGTATCCTGGGATAGCTGAGGATGATGCAGTTGATACTAAAAATTATGTTGTTGATGATAAGAGGAGCAATGATTATTTGACCATGGAGACCGATGAGGATGAGGTTAGGAGAGAGGACGATGAGCAGGGTAATGCACATATGCTTATGGAGTTGCAGGACATTGAGGAGATGATTCTCTTGACCACCCTGTAGAGATTCCTTCGGGAGACTTCATCAGTTTGTACCAGGGAAGTCTCTTCAGACTCCATCATTTCTCTAAGTGATTTGATGGGCACTGATGCCCCAACTGATGCCATATTGCTGTCTCCTGTGATACTATTGCCAGGCACTGATACCCCGGATGATGTTAGTCCTCTAGAGACCCCAAATGAGAGTACTCCACAGGCATAGCCTGTCAGGGGGAAAATTTGAGTCTTCCTCCCGTACTCTTTATTATTTTGCATTGAGAACACTACACATTTATTTTTTGTGGGGTGAGGGCCTTTGTGCCAATATTCCCCTTTTTTTTTTGTACATTGTTATTTTCAGCTTTGGATGATTGTAATATTTTACTTTTGTTTATATTAGAGAGTTTAATTTGGTTCGGTTTATCTTTTGCGGCCTCTTTTGTTTTCTCCTAAAATTGTAACTACATCATGAATTTTGATAGTCTTGAAATGCTTGAGTTTAAACTAATAAGAATTCGAGGATCGATTGTGTTCAATATCAATGTCTTGAATATTACTCTTAATTAGCATAGTGTATAATGTTTGTGTTGCAAGAATGATACCGATTTGGTTTATCTCTTGCTGCCTCTTTTGTATTCTCTCAAATTTACAACTACCCCATGAGTTTTGAAAAATGTGAAATGCATGTATTTTTATTGAGAATTATTCAAGGATCGATTGTGTTCAATATCGATGTCTTGAATAGTACTCATAATGTCACAACTCAAATCCCATTGAGACGGACAGGCACCCGATGCCGTAAAGGCCCCGAAGAACCCACATATAACCTGTACCTACCATGTATTTAGCTAAGACAATCATGAAGCTCTAACAACTATATGTATAAGCCACAATAATAAAAGGACAACATAGGTAGGCCCAAAATATATACACATGACTTAGCCGTTGAGGCCACAACTATTAAAGAACCAACCATAATTTACATGTTATGAATTAGTCTACAAAGCCTCTATAAGATAGACAAACTTATAGTAGGTCGGGAAAGACCCCGCCCTACCCTTACTACCATACAATACCAAAATGAATCTACTAAAGACTCGGTAAAGCCTCGAATCAACCGGAGCTCACCAAAAGCAGCTGAGTATCGTGCGCTCCTACTGAGAAGGTCTACTAGCTGGAGCACATATACCTATGGCATAAAACACACCATCCCCCATAAGGGACATCAGTACAAAAGAAGGTACTAAATATGTAAGGCAGTAAGCATGTGTAAAATAAGGGCCTTAATGAAATCAAGTATATATAAATGCATAGCTAAGAATAAAAGACCACCTTTGTTTACTCTGGTGGGATCATATATGTTACATTCTTTTCTTTACTTTTCTGTACTTTATAATCTTTGTAAGGCATGTGATACAAATGACCAGCAGATCAGTGGTAGAAGAGGATGACCCATGCTAGGCATTTTAACCCCTGGGATGTTGTCCTCATGATTACACCAATTGGGATCGGCCAATGCTAGGCTTTCATCCCTGAGCTGCCACCCTTTTATACCAAATATGATCGACCCATGCTAGGCATTTGCTCCTAGACTCCCACCCATAATTATTCAGATTTCTTCACTTAGTTTCTTTAATCTTTGAGATTGTTGTTTTGGTGGCCATAATCAGTTTTGAGATATGGGACTACAGACCAGTAGTAGAAGGCATGACAATAATAACTTTTAGGCTGTAACCACGACATAAGGAACTAAGTAACATCAATATATTACTTATGAATTTAAATGGCACAATCGACTTCAATTGACTAAGGGGAGAATTCACCAATTTCAGATTTCATGCAAAAGAATAGAGAATCGAATAGCCTTCCATACCTTGTTGTACAACTCGAATATTACAATGAATTAACCTCCTTCTTTTTAGATTATTAATCTTAATTTCTACAGCTTCTCCTTTTAACTTGAACTCTTCAAGAACTTCAACTTCTCTTCACACTTAACCAAAGAAGAAGAGAAAAGTCTCTTAATAACCAAGAAAAATGAGTAACAGCTTGTGGAAATATGCTGCCCTTGTACTTATACTTGAGCATAAATAACATGGTTTCCTAGTCATCCATGGGAGAATTAAGCTAAATCCATAAGTGGTTTCACTTACCTTGTCTTGCAAAGATGAGGGTTTCTTCAAGAACCCTAGAAGGAATTTTATGGCTGCTGTTTTAAGCCTTGAGAGAGATTGAGTTACTTCTGAATTTTGTGTGTTAAAATGAGAGGAAATACCAGCCAATATTGATCTTATATTGAGCTTACTTGACCACAAAAATAAAATCCTCAAGAACCTCCCTTTTTAGCTCCATTTTCAGCCACTAATTGGTCAAGTAGGTGATGCACCTAGTAGCTTAATTAAGCCAAGCAAGCAACTCAATATTTTATTCCATTCTCTAAATATTAAACTCTTTTTCTTTAACTTGGCACTTAGCTTTGAACTTTAAGCTCAATTACCACCTTACTATCTCGAGTTTAAACACTTCCGTGGGGGTTAACTTCGAGTACACATGCTGAACCGTGCAAGGCATTACATCACCTTCCTATCTAGTTTAAACCACCACTAATCATATAAGAAACATGGTCCCCCACCTATACTATAAGGATATGTCGAGTATCATATGATTAGAACTTGCATATGCAAAATGTGGGGTTTTACATCCTCCCACCCTTAAGAACATTCGTCCTCGAATGTTAGCATGGTTATCCAGCCCAACCAAGGTCAAGCCTAAGTTACGTACTTCTATTAATCACATAATACATAAAGACTTATACTTACTTGTCAATGCCTCAACTCAACGTTTTCATCTTTCTCACCAGTCTGAAAGAGATGAGGATATTTCAATTTCATTGCTTCTTCCGCCTCCCATGTAACTTCTTCTACTTTTTTTGTTTCTCCATAGTACTTTTACAGAACCTACCTCTTTATTTCTTAACTTCTTAACTTTTCAATCCAGAAGAGCAATGGGTACTTCTTCATAAGTGAGATCTCTCGTAACTTGTACATCTTCAGTATGAGCATTACGAGGTGGGTCACCTATGAACTTTCGAAGCATTGAGATGTGAAACACCGGATGAACTGTTGAAAACACTTGTGGTAGCTCTAACTCATAGGCTACTTGGCCAACTCGTCAAATAATCTTATATGGCCCTATGTAGCGTGGAATCAGCTTTCCTTTTTTACCAAATCTCATTACCCCTTTCATTGGAGACACCTTCAAGAACACCCAATCCCCTATCGAAAACTCCATTCCTCTCCTTATAACATCTGTACATGACTTGTGTCGACTTTGAGCTGTTGTATCAGCTAAACTTTTTCTATAGCTTGAAGAACAAGATCTGGCCCAAATAAGGCAATTTCACCCATTTCAAACCAACCGATTGGTGACCTACCATTTTGATACTAGAATGGTAGCTATTTTTATTAGCAAATTTAATAAGTGGCAGGTGATCATCCCAGCTACCCTTGACGTTTAATGTACAAGCTCGCAGCATGTCCTCAAGTGTTTGAATTGTGCGTTCTTCCTGACCATCCATTTGAGGATGAAAGGCTCTACTTAAATTCACCTACATTCCCAAACTCTTCTGAAATGACTTCCAAATATTTGCAGTAAATTGAGATCCCCTATCTGATATAATAGAGATTAGCACTTCATGTAGCCAAACTATCTCTTTAATGTACAACCTTGCATTTCTAGCTGTATAGGTAGTCTTTATAGGCAAGAAGTATGCTGATTTGGTGAGTCTGTCAACTATTACCCACATGGAATCAAACTTCCAAAATGGGCAAGGCAAACCAATGACAAAATCCATGTTGATCATGTCCCACTTCCAAATTTGGAGTTCTATACGCTGCATATAACCTCCAGGCTTTTGGTGTTTCACTTTTACTTATTGACAATTCGGACATTGAGCCATAAATTCCGCAATGTTCTTCTTCATGTCACCCCACCAATACATTTCTTTTAAATCATGATACATTTTAGTTGACCCCAGATGGACAGAATATCTTGAATGATGTGCTTCCATCGTAATCCTCTTTCTTAGTTCATTTGTATTAGGTACACACAATCTGTTTTGACACTGAAGTGCGCCCTCTTGCGTAAGCTCAAATGCCTTTGTCATAGCATGTTGTACATTCTCCTTAAGTTGTAATAGAATAGGATCTATGTATTGCTTCTCTGTCATTTCCGCTACTAATGAGGATTCTGCAACATTTTGAACAATAATCCCTTCGTCCGGAGATTCAAGAAGATGCACCCCCAAGCTGGTTAATTGTTATAGATCTTTAGTTATCTCTTGTCTTCCCGTGGACTGCCCATAATTGCTTACCATTGTCTTACGACTTAAAGCATCAGCTACCACGTTTTCTTTCTCGGGATGAAACAAAATATCAATGTCATAATATTTTAATAACTCAAGCCACCTTCGCTGCCTTAGATTCAGGTCCTTTTGCTTAAATATATATTTCAAACTCTTGTGATCAGTATATATGTCAACATGAACTCCATACAAGTAATGGCTCCATATCTTAAAAGCAAATACTACTGCTGCTAGCACTAAATCATGGGTTTGATAGTTTTTCTCATGTGAACGCAATTGCCTTGAGGCATAAGCTATTACTTTACCATGCTGCATCAATACACATCCTAAGCCCACCCCTGAAGCATCACAATACACTACATACCTTTCGGTGCCTTCTGGAAGTACCAATACAGGTGTAGAAGTTAATTTATTCTTTAGCTCTTGGAAGCTTCTTTCACATGCATCACTCCATTGGAACTTGGTTGTTTTGTGTGTTAGCTTTGTTAAGGGTGCAGAAATGGAAGAAAATCTTTCAACGGACCTTCAATAATAACCTGCCAATCCTAAGAAACTACGAATCTTCGTAGGAGTTGTAGGTCTTGGCCAGTTCTTCACAGCTTCTATCTTTTGAGCATCAACCTTTATTCCTTCATCAGAAACAATATGACCCAAGAATGCCACAGATTTCAACCAAAACTCACATTTAGAGAACTTTGCATACAACTTACGATCACGAAGAATATGTAACACTTGCCTCTAGTGATTAGCATGGTCATGTTCTGATCTCGAATACACCAAAATATCATCTATGAACACTATCACAAACACGTCCAAAAAATGGCTTGAACATCCTATTCATCAAATCCATAAAAGCTGTTGGTGCATTTGTTAACCCAAATGACATGACTAGAAACTTAAAATGACCATACCATTTTTGGAAAGCTGTCTTGGGTATATCTTTGTCTTTGACCCTCACTTGGTGATAACCCGAACTCAAGTCGATCTTTTAAAAACACTTAGTACCTTGTAACTGATCAAACAAATCATCAATTCTAGGGAGGAGATATTTATTCTTAATTGTTAACTTATTCAATTGCCGATAGTCAATACACATTCTCAACGAGCCATCTTTCTTGTATACAAATAGAACCGGTGCCCCCCAAGGAGACATACTAGGCCTTATGAATCCCTTTTCTAACAGATCTTTTAATTGCTCCTTCAACTTTCGTAATTCTGTCGGGTCCATTCTATATAGAGGGATGGAGATAGGTTGAGTATCTGGAATCACATCAATACCAAACTCTACTTTTCATTTTAGAGGCAAACCTGGAAGATTCTCGGGAAATACATAAGGAAATTTGTTTAACACCGGAATGGATTGAAGAGTTGGTGGCTCTGCATCTATATTTTTCACTCACCAGATGACATATGTATCCTTTGGACACCATCTTTTTTTCCTTAAGATAAGAAATAAACTTACCTCTTGGTGCCCCAATATTACCTTTCCATTCAAGGACTACCTCTTTTGAAAAATGGAAATACACTATCTTGGTTTTACAATCTAGTGTGGCATAACAAGAATACAACCAATCCATACCCATTATAACATCAAAATCTATCATTTCTAGCTCAACAAGGTCAGCCAATGTATCATGATCACAAATCGTTACAATACAATTACGATAAACCCTTCTAGCTATGATAGACTCACCAATCGGTGTAGACACTTCAAATGGCTTCACCAATAATCCTGGTGTTCTTTTGAACTTCCCAGCAATCAATGGAGTGACATATGATAATGTAGACCCTGGATCAATTAATGCATATACAATATGTGAAAAGAGGGACAATGTACCTGTAACTACATCTGGCGAAGCTTCCAAATTCTAACTATCCCCTAGAGCATAAGTGCGATTTTTAACTCTGCTAGAACTACCTTCTCCCCTCCCCTAGCTCCTCCACCACAACCTGTAGGCATCTGTCCCCTACCTAAAGAAGGTGCCGATGATGATGATGCAGCAACTGATCTACCAGGCTGTGCCATACTACCCATGCCCCTATGAGGGAAATTTCTCATGATATGTCACGGTGTACCACACCAAAAACAAACATTTGTCCCAAACCTACAAGAACCTAGATGATTTCTCCCACATTGTTTGCAAGGCTATCGAGGAGGCCTTGATTGGCTCATACTTCCCTGCTCTTGGTGCCCCGTTATTCGTGAACCTTTGCTTTCACCTCTTTGCCAAAATTGATTGCCCCTAGACTCTTGAAACCAAGGTGGGGCACTAGCTGTAGAGTAGGAAGACGATGGCCTAAGCGGTCTATTAAAGAACCGAGGCCCAAACTCACCTTGGGATGGCATAAACTGCCCCGTGGATTTGGCTCTCTTTGACTACCCTCTTTTCAACTCTTGGATCCTTCTTCTTTGTCTTTGATCCTCAAACTTTTGTGCAAAAGCTTGCATTCTTGCTGTATCCATGTCTTTATTCAATGAAGCAATGGTACAATCTCTAACCAGATATGAATCCAATCTATCCATGTATCGATGAACTCTATCCTCCATAATAGCTACTACATTAGGAGCGTACCTAGACAAGGAATTAAATTGGAGACTATATTCCCTCACGCTCATATTCCCTTGGTGGAGATTTAAGAACTGATCTGAACGGGCCTCCTGAATCTCTAATGGTAGATAATGGTCAAGGAATACCTTTTTGAACTCTTTCCAAATAATTGAAGGTGCACATGTACCCCTAGATTGTTTCCAAGCTTCGTACCACAAAATGGCCACACCCTTCAATCTATATACTGCTAGCTCAACTGCTTCTTTATCAGATACATGCTTAACATCCAAAGTCCACTGGATTTGATCGATAAAGTCTTGCGGATCTTCATTAGGATCTGACCCGATGAATGATGGAGTGTTCAAATTTAAAAAATCACGTATCCGCACACTAGCAGCCCTGTCTGCACCTCTAGTACCTGCAGTTGGACCTTCTTGCCCATGCCCTTGGCCAGCAACTATATGAGTCAATAATTGGACTGCGTTCTTCAAATCTTGCTTAGTAGCATTCGTAAGGGGTTTTTGAGGTACTACTTCCCTCCTTAAATCTTCTGAAGACGGAGGGGTCGGGGAAGTATGTGATGGAGACTCATCTTGAGCCTCACTTTGATCAGCTTGACTAGGTGGTGGTTGGCTGGTCCCTTCTTGAGAAGCGACATCTACTTTCTTACCTGTACTTTTACTACTTCTAACTGGCATCTTTGCTATAATGAAATAATTTAGAAGTTAGATACGATTCACCTACAACATTGGTTCTATTGCACGATCTAACAGATGAAAGAGAAGAGACAACTCCTAAATGTCCCGTGGCTACTTATTTATAGATGTGGTGCACAACACAGCCATAAGAAAGATTCTACATAGACACGGCCTTGTAGACTCCCTAGGATGACTTGCGCTGATACAACTTTGTCATAACTCAAATCCCATGGAGACGGATGGGCACCCAATGTCATAAAGGCCCGGGAGATCCCACATATAACCTGTACCTACCATGTATTTAGTTAAGACAATAATGAAGCCCTAACAACTATATGTATAAGCCACAATGATAAAAGACCAACATAGGTAGGCCCAAAATATATACACATGACTTGGCCATTGAGGCCACAACTGTTAAAGAACCAATCATAATTTCCATGTTATGATGTAGTCTACAAAACCACTATAAGATAGACAAACTTATAGTAGGTCGGGAAAGACCCCACCTTACCCTTACTACCATACAATACCTAAATGAATCTACTAAAGACTCGGTAAAGCCCCGAATCAACTTGGAGCTCACCAAAAGCAGCTGAGTGTCGTGCGCTCCTACTGAGGAGGTCTACTAGCTGGAGCGCATGTACCTATGGCATGAAACACACCGTCCCCCATAAGGGACGTCAGTACAAAAGAAGGTACAGAATATGTAAGGCAGTAAGCATGTGTAAAATAAGGGCCTTAATGAAATCAAGTATATATAAATGCATAGCTCAAAATAAAACACCACCTTTGTTTACTCTGGTGGGATCATATATGTTACATTCTTTTCTTTACTTTTCTATACTTTATAATCTTTGTAAGGCATGTGATACAAATGACCAGCAGATCAGTGGTAGAAGAGGATGACCCGTGCTAGGCATTTTAACCCCTGGGATGTTGTCCTCATGATTCCACCAATTGGGATTGGCCAATGCTAGGCTTTCGCCCCTGAGCTACCACCTTTCTATACCAAATGGGATCGACCCATGCTAGGCATTTGCCCCTGGGCTGCCACCCATAATTATACAGATTTCTTCACTTGGTTTCTTTAATCTTTGAGATTGTTGTTTTGGTGGCCATAATCATTTTTTAGATATAGGACTATGGACCAGCAGTAGAAAACATGACAATAATAACTTTTAGGCAGTAACCACGACATAAGGAACTATGTAACATAAATATATTACTTATCAATGTAAACGGCACAATTAGCTTCAATTGACTAAGGGAAGAATTCACCAATTTCAGATTTCATGCCAAAGAATAGGGAATCGAATAGCCTTACATAACTTGTTGTACAACTCAGATATTACAATGAATTAACCTCCTTCTTTTCAGATTATTAATCTTAATTTCTTCAACTTCTCCTTTTAACTTGAACTCTCCAAGAACTTCAGCTTCCCTTCACACTTAACCAAAGAGGAAGAGAAAAGCCTCTTAATAACCAAAAAAAATGAGTAACAACTTGTGGAAACATTCTGCCCATGTACTTATACTTGAGCATAAATAACATGGTTTCCTAGTCATCCATGGGAGAATTAAGCTAAATCCATAAGTGGTTTCACTTACATTGTCTTGCAAAGATGAGGGTTTCTTCAAGAACCCTAGAAGGAATTTTATGGCTTCTGTTTTAAGCCTTGAGAGAAAAGGGGAGAGAGAGATGGAGTTACTTCTGAATTTTTTATGTTAAAATGAGAGGAAATACCAGCCAATATTTATCTTATATTGAGCTTACTTGACCACAAAAATAAAATCCTCTAGAACCTCCCTTTTTAGCTCAATTTTCAGCCAGTAATTGGTCAAGTAGGTGATGCACCTAGTAGCTTAATTAAGCTAAGCAAGCAACTCACTATTTTATTCCATTCTCTAAATATTAAAATCTTTTTCTTTAACTTGGCACTTAACTTTGAACTTTAAGCTCAATTACCACCTTACTATCTCGAGTTTAAACACTTCCATCTAGGTGAACTTCGAGTACACATGTTGAACCAAGCAAGGCATTACATCACCTTCCTGGCTAGTTTAGACCTACACTAATCATATAAGAAACATGGTCCCCCATCTATACGATAAGCCTATGTCAAGTATCATATGATTAGAACTAACATATGCAAAATGCAGGGTGTTACACATAATGAGCAAAGTGTATAGTATTGGTGTTGCAAGAATGAAATCGACATAGTTGCATTTTTGACCGATCTATTTGAATCTTTTGTAGACTAGCTGCTTTTTGATTTGAGTCTTGCAATAAATATCGTGTTACACCTCGGATTAGAAAGGAAGGAAATTTCTAGTTTTTCATGTCTGGTGCCAATACCAACTAAAACCTTCTACGGACCCGTAGGTCGGCTTACATGTCGTAGGTGGGAACCATAGGTGGCAAAGTGAATTTTTGAAAATGTCAAGTTTCAAGACCCTATTGATGGTTTGCCAGGATGACCCATCACTCCATAAACGAATTGTAGGTAGGTCTCGTAGGTCCCTCCATTGATTTCATGCTTTTGGCATTGAGGTATGATAGCTTTCACCTATGGAGTCCTTTCTTCCATAAGGTTCCCAAATTATTCAATTTGCAAAGTTAGAATCCTCCAATTGAAATTAGGGTTTTCTTTTATTTCATGGGTTCTTTCTAATTGTGATCTAATTGATTAAATTGAGTTAGTTTATGCATAAATTGAGTTAATTCAGTGATTTTAAGATGAAATTATATGAGCCCACGAATGATTTATGGTTTTCAAGCTATGATTCTATGATGAAGTTTATGAATGAACAAAAGATGAATTTTATGAAAATATATATGTTCAATTATGAAATTATGATGATTTAATACTTGCTTTGAGAGTGACGCATAAATGCTGATTGTTATTGGGTTGTGAAAGGATTTATCACATACTACTCAAAAACATGTTTTGTGAAAGGACTATTCACACATAAAGGATTCATAAGGGTTGAAAGGTTTTCTCTACTAAACGTTGAATCAAGATTAAGGAGCTATTCTAATGAAAAGACGAGAGGCGACTACCCATGTCTATTGATGATAAGATAAGTTATGAATTATTACTATTTTGTGGGAATTATGTTTAGCACCGAGTAGATATTGAGATGGAAGCTCTCCCGCTAGTAGAGGCTGGGTTTCTAGTAACAATCTCCTTTTCCCATAACTATGTGCCACCATTGGTTGTCTTAGATAGACATTAGCTAGTGGATAAACCTAAGCTAGAAGTTATGGTTCTTACCATGGCCAGTAAGGGAACCTCTTTTTGGTGTGGGGTAGACACCGAATTCCATGTTATAGCTCACATGGTCTATGTCGATTAAGGCTCACTTCCCACAATAATAAACTAAGATTTCTTTCTAAAGGCTTGTAAGCATATGTTGTTATAAGGTGATTCCCTTGCATTGACCATGGCTTTTATCTTACGTTTTTCTATCATATCATCATTTGATTTAAATTGGTCATTGTATCTTATATCTAGCCCTTTTTGCATGATTTTACAACCTATGTGCATAGTTATCGTACTTGGTACATTTTGTACTAACGCATACTCTTGCCTACATTTTCTTATAAGTGTAGGATCTGGCTAGTTCGTTGCGATAGAGACTTTGAAGATTTGGTGAGTCCTCATATGTTCGAGGACATAGCCACATTTACCCTTCATGTCACTTTCATTTAAGACTTGTATGGGTTACGTCTCACTTTCCTTCTATTCATTTAGTAGATGGCTTTGAGACTATATTTAGACTTCCACTACTATTTGATATAAATTGCCTTTGAACTTCAAATCTACTATTATCATGTATGATGTATTCTAAGTGGCTTTTATGGGGCCTTACGGGGTCTTGTATGCCATGTCACGTCTAGGGGGTACTTTAGGTCGTCACACATCGCATGCTAGCTTTTGATGTTTTCGCGTTGTGCTAAATTAGTTTGTTCGAAGTGCCATGTGTGGCGAGTATTCACTTGAAAACATGTGTTGAATCTTAGAATTTACCTTGTTTGTCTAATCGTCTAAACCATGGTAAGTGTAAGGCATGATCTTGGGCAACAATTCTCAGAGGGAACCCAAATTTCCTTATCCTTGATGACTACCTTGTGAGGGTTTGCATCCATTTTGGAAGCATTTGAGCCTAAACAATTTGTTGACAAAACACATTGAAACCTCTTAAGCCAAATCGTCCCTAAATTCTCACCCAAAATCCATTTTGAAGCATTGTTATGTTTGAATAGTGAACTTAGTCCAAAAGCCTAAGTTGGGGGTGTAAAAAGAAAGGAGGAATGAAAGCCAAGTGAAAGGCAAAGAAAAATGAAATGAGACTCAACTTTGAAGTTTGTTACAAAAAGAAGGAACTCTTCCTTATAAAAAAAGAGAAAAGAGGAACATTGTGATAAAAAAATATTTAAGAGGTGAAATGAAAAAGAACAGTTTGTGAAATAAAAAGGGGGATTCCAAATAAAGATATAGACAAATCAAAATTTGAGTTCTCAAATGAAAAAGAATGAAGAGAACTTTGGAAGAGGTGAAGATGATTGCAACAATACCTTGAAAAGGTGAAGTGACTGAGCCAAATTGACCATACATTAACCCTCAACCCCAATACAAGCCTAAAATACCCTTGAGTTCTTGCATGAATTACGTTGTGTGATGATTGAAAAATATGAACAAACCTATGGGATGAAGCTTGCATGTATTTCTCTTTTGAGAGAGTGAGAGTTGTTTTTATTCCCTATTTCGTTGTTGAGTTGCTTTGTAAGAGCATGGAATCGTTCTTGATGCCAGGGCACTTAAATGCATTTGTTCAAACATGGTCTTGCATTATAAAAGAAGCTAATTTGAGATTGATCTTGTGTTAAGACCGGCTAGTCATCATTTGAAGCTTCTAGATTCTGATTGAGTGTAGCATGATGTTGAGAGTAGTCTTGTAGTGGCACTTTAATATTAGCTCTCCTTTAGTACTATTGTAGGCACCCTTGTTGAGCTAATTGTGTTCTTGATTTATTTAAGGACAAGCAAAAGTTTAAGTTGGGGGTGTTGATGAGTGGTAGATTTACACTCATTTGAGGCCTATTTAGCTTAACAACTAGTGTCCTCAATGTCTTATTATGTCCTACTCTAATGATATTTTGATGATTTACAGCTATGAAGGCAAAAGAACAAGGCAAGGATGAATGTTTGAAAGAATGACCAAAAATATAAAAAGAAGTGTAAAGTTACATTGCTAATCGCCAAATAGGAAAGGTGGATCACCTTATAATCATGATGTCGCCCAAATTGACAGTGCATAACACTTGTGCTTATTAAGGTAGGTAAATTCAAAATGGAAAGGTGACTCACCGAATGAGAAATGGCAAAAAATTTGACCATCATTGAAAGCGAGAGTACGGGGAGAAAAATTGAAGGCTCAAAAAGCAAACTAAGGTGATACTCAATGATGTGCCAAATTTGAATGGCAAACTCGAACGAGCTCGCCGAGTGAGGTTCAAACACCTGACGCCTAGAGTAAGAAATGGCAACTTGAAGAGAGAGGGCGATTCAACAAACGTAATCGGCGAGCTTGACTAACGTCGCCCAATTGATCATGTGGTGAGTTTTGGGTAAGATTTTGGGGAATTATAAATAGCCTAAAGGAAGGAGTTTTTAGTGAGTTCGAACATAAAAAATAAATTGAGAGTTTTTCGGTTGCATAGAGAGAGAAACACTTTACCTCGTGAAGAACGCTTTCTACTTTTTGGGGTTTTTTCAAATTTGTTCTTGAGATTGATATATTAAAGTTAAATTCAAATTGGATTTTCTTGTAATTTCTTAATTTCATGTTACCCATGGCAGTTTTAATGAAAGGTATAATTTCTTTGCTTTTTGTGATGGGTGGCTAAAACCGCAAGATCTAGGGGTGCAATTATGGTGTTCGGTGTGGATTTAATGTAGTGCGTATTGGGTTATGCTCTATTTTGCAGCTTTTCATACATGAATTTGGGCTCATTAGCATGAGGTTAACTTATGGGCTAAGGATGCAAACCTAATTCCTACTTCTGATCTATGGTCGATGCTTGAAAGAGAATGATTGGTGTGGGTAATTAGTTCGATACTCGCAATTTAGGTTTGATGTGTTAACTTGCTTGAAAATGGAGGTTATGGGTCGGATTTATTTGCCCTATTTTCTCATTGAAAGAGAGAATACAGCATGGTATTGAGTTTTTTAGTGTAATACAGAATTGAGACCGAAAGGAAATTCTATGATAGGATGCTATATGATCAAAAGAAGATTAGTGTCATTAAATATGGCCCAACCTATTCATGAATGTTCATCACTATAGAACAACTCAATTACCCCTATGTGACATCGACTTCAAATCCCCGCACCCCTAGATTGCTTGTAACTTCTTAAATTTTCTAAGATTTTAGTCTTACTGCGACTTATGATAACCTAATCCTTTTAATAAATTGGTGGAATCATCCACCCTGATTTTACTATTACAAATGAATGACTCTACAATCCAAATTTCTTGATAGAATTTTCTACGATATACCATTCTCTATGAGATTCGACCTCGATTTTTAGTTGGCAATTTTTATTGACGATGACAGCTTACTCTTATAATTAATTTTAGAGAGTAGTTTGAGTATTATCACCCTTGTATGTAATTCTTTAGTTGTGGATTGAGTTTATTGAACTTCGGTGGTGACCATCTTGGTGTATGATTCTTGGGTAGACATTATGGTGTTGGATATGGTTGATTTGGATTTGATTCTAGGCATGGATTGGTTGTCTCCCTACAATGCGGTCTTGGATTGCTTCTCCAAGATTGTTACTTTGTGCATGCCTGGTATTCCTCCTCTTGTGTGGGCCAGTTCTTATAGTTACTCGCCAAGAGGTGTCGTCTTTTTTTTTAAGGTGTGGCAGTTGGTAGGGAATGGGAGTCTATCTTATGTTCCCTATGTCCGTGATACTAGTTCTTAAATTGAGTATGTTTCTATGGTTAGAGAATTTTCTTATGGCTTCCCTACTAATCTACCTGATTTTTCTCCTGACCATGATATTGATCTTTTGATTGATTTTGAGCCATGTACACAGCAAGTTTCTATTCCACCATAACGGATTGCTCCAGCCTAGTTGAGGGAGCTTATGGATTAGCTCCCGGATCTCTTGGACAAGGGGTTCATTAGACCAAGTGTATCTCCTTGGGTGCTCCTGTCCTACTCGTTAAGAAGAATGATGGTACCTTGCGTATGTGTATTGACCAAAGTAGGGATGACATTGGGCGGGTGAAGGGTGGGTTGAGCTTTACCCAAAACAATTTTAATATGCTCCGCTCCACCCCACATAATAACTTTTTCAATTTCAACCCACTCCGCTCCACTCCAAATAACACTTTTTTCAATTTCAACCCACAACACATAGACCCGCTCCGCATGAACTTGCCTTGCATAATTTTTTAATATTTTCTTTTTCTAGTAAAATTTGATACTAAAACTATAATTTATAAAATAAATTCATTTTTTCATTAAGTTATATTAATTTAATAGATAATGACTTTAAAAAAAATTATGTCAATTCAGAAACATGTAAGAAATTATATTCCTTATCATTGAACCATTTTCATTTACTATCATGAATATTTTAGTAGGTTTAATGAAATTATCTTAAGAAATAATACTCTATCAATCTTATAACATGTAAAAAGTTAAAATTAAGATTGATACAACATAAAATCACATATAGCCGCAACCCGCCCAGCCCCGCATTAGTTTAAAAAAAGCAACTTCAACCCGCCCCGCATCCCTCCCTCCCCGTGCAACCTTAAATTTGCCCCGCCCCACATAGCCTTAAACCCACTCCGCTTCGCATCCGCCCCGCCCCATTTCCACCCATACCTACAGATTGCTAAATAAGGTGACCATCAGGAACAGGTGTCCTATGCCACGAATCGATGATTTATTTGACCAAATTCAAGGTGCAACAATGTTCTCTAGAAAGACATGAGCTTGGTTGTAATGACCCTCCAGGTCATTTCTGTGTTAATGCCTTCTGTATGTCGTTTAGAGTGTTCCTGTAGCGACCCCAAGTCATTTATGACTTGCTGGCACTGATTGTTCGGTTGCCTGGTCATTCGTTTGGGTTTTATGCCTATTTTTTTGTTTTGGAGCTTTTGAACCTTGAAAAGTTGATTTGGGTCATAACTTCAGGTAAACGACCTCAGAGATGAATTCTGACGATTCCATCAGCTCCGGAGCGGCCAAATTAGGCTAGAAGCATGGTTTGCCCGAGTCCCGGAGTTTCCGGTGTGATTTTGGGGCCAGTTAGCTCTTTAGCCTTTGAAATTTGGTTTAAGGTTGACTTTGGTCAACATTCTTGGAGAATGCGCTTGGATGGAGATTTCAACAGTGCGGTTAGTTCCGGAATGCCGAGTTTTGTCTAGTATGACCTTTCAAGAATTTTTGGGAGCTTCCGACCTTATTTTGAAGCCTCCGGTAGAAGTTTGCTAAAATGGTGTGGTACCCACTTTTTGTCGAAACGACCTCATATGGAAATTTCAACTGTGCCATTGAGTCCAGAATGTCGAATTTAGTGGTGTAGCATATCTGGTCTATTTTTCTCGGGTCCCAAACGAATTCCGAGGATCCGTTCTGAGACTTTGAAAAAAATAGCGAAATCTGGTTGTTGGCGTAGACGTTTAGCGACCAGAATTTATTATTTTAGCGACCAGAAATGGGTTTTAGCGACCACTTTCGGGTTTATAACACAGAAATTTCAGCTTTCAGCGCTCATTTTCAAATGGCGATTTCTCCCTCATCCAAGCTCCGGTTTGAGTGATTCGAAGGCCTGTATGATCGTGGAGATTTTGGCTACGTGGTGGAGTGATCGGATTGTGTTGGTGAACCCTCGTTTGAGGTGAATTTCAGCTCGAAGCTGCTGCCATCATCTTTTTGGTGATTAATTTATGATTTCTTCTTCATTTTAAAACTTCGATATCTCGAGTTTTAAAGCTCCATTTTGGGTGATTCGAAGTCCCAGGTGCTCGGAATCGTGTTGGCTTCATGGTTTTTTTGTCTTTTAGCATTTGGTGTCCCTCGATGTCCATGAGTTCGAGTTGTAAATTGCTTTCTTTGCCTATTTGTGTAAAGTTTTGCTTTTTGTTGTTGTTGGCTGTTTGGAGCAGATTCAACCCCTGATGGGTGATCCGTTTTGGGATTCAAGTTCAGGGAAGGATTTGGGACCTTTTCACGGAGTCAATCTCAGAAAATCAGGAGCGGGTCTCACTTTGCCCGATTTGACTCTAAAATTTGTTTCTCTTGTTTTATTGATTTTAGTGTCTAAACGACCGTATTGACGCTGTGATTCTATTATTGATAACTTGGCAGCAGTCTGAGGCTGTACGGAAGGGAAAATCTCTGGGTGAGTTATTTGGAGCGCTTGTGATCGGCTTTTTGGTAGGTTACGGCTTCCCTTCCTTCTAGATTGAGCTTGAATGTGTAATTGCTGGTTGATATGTGCGAATCAGGGGTGGTTGGTGTAGCACCCCAAGTTTTCTAAGGAAGGAAACTGCAGAATTTAGAACTGTTACCAGTGATCTACGGAGGCCACCTACGGACCGTAGGAGGAATGACGGGCCATAAGTGGGGAACCGTCGATGGCACTGTGTACTTCAGGGTTTCCAAGATTCTGATTCTCGACCTACGGAGTAGCCGAACGGGTCATCGTTCCATTGACGGGCCGTAGATGGGTCCCGTAGATGTCTTCCAGACTTAGCCAAATTTTCAGCCCTAAAACGTAGTTTCTGAATCTTTTGACGGAAGGACAGTACCGTCCGTCATTTGACTTACGGAGTGGGTCCCAACCGTTGATGGGCCCCGACAGTTATTAATTAAAGGCTTTTGGTCTTTTCTCTAATTGATTAATTATTAATCTAAGTCGGTTATACCCTAAACCCAGACCCTATAAATAGTTTCTTAGCCTAATTCTACTCATTCTAAATCATTCCTAAACTCTCCTCTCTCAAATATTTCTCTCTCTAAGAAGAATTCTCTCAAGCTTCAAGGTAGAAGAAAGCTAGGATCCTCCATTGAAGACCATCAATTTTCTTCAATTTCTTAAGGGCCTTGTTGAGGTATGATAGTGTTCACCATTAGGAGTCCTTTCCTCCAATGGGTCCTCCCTCTTTCCTTAAAAGTTTTCAAGGTTTAATCTCGCCCAATTTAGTTAGGATTTTGGATCAATTCTTATGGGTTCTTCAATTATGATTTCAATTATTGATTTTATGATTCCTAGTGTACGATCTAGCGTGATAAAGTAACTTAGTGCACGAATTAGCGTGAATTACATGATTGGATGTAAATATTGCATGAACCCCCATGATCCAAAGCTAATTCTCCCCAACTTGATAATCTATGCTTTGATTATTGGGTTGAGCTATGAATTGATGAAGCTTATGAAATCTCTATAAAATTATGCATGAATTATGCATGAATTATGAATGAATTGAGGATGATCTTATGAATGTAGCATGATCAAGTCAAAAGCACGTTTTTCCTCTATTATGTGAGTTCCTTCAAGTATGGGTAAATTGTCTTAATTATGGCTTTCTAAGCATGAGCTTGCATTGAATTGCATGATTTGAGTTGAACTAGTATGTACCCATATGAACTCTATGATCCATGAATTATGAGCATGATGAACTTAGAGAAGATAAAGCTTATGAACTTATGCATGTCTCATATGAAGCTTAATCATGAATTAAAGGTGTTTTGAGAGTAAGGTACCAAAAGTCATGATATGATGACGTTATGGTTGAGTTGTGAAAGGTTTTCTCACGTAACTCTCATATTAAGAATTAAAAGAACAAGAGGCGATTACCCATGTTCTTAAGGAGCTATTCTAATGAAGGGACAAGAGGCGATTACCCAAGTCTACAGATAATGAGCTTATGACTAATGTAGACAAGAGGCGATTACCCATGTCTACCTAAGATAAAATGAACCCTAAGAAACCCTAAACTCTAAACCCTAAGAAATCATAATTCCTAAGAAACCCTAAACCCTAAAAACCATAAAAACTTTAAACCGAAAAAAGCACAAAAAACACTATAAAAACCCAAAAAAGCCCAAAAAAGAACTTTGAAAACCCTAAACCTAAAAAACCCTAAATAAACCTCAACCCTAAAGCTAAAAAATCCTAAATCTAAAAAACCGTTAAAACCCCAAAAAAAACCTTGAAAACCCCTAAAGCTAAAAAACCCTAAAAACCCTAAGCCCTAAAACCTAAAAAAAACTAAACCTAAATCCCTAAATCCTAAGAAATCCAAAACCCTAAACCCCTAAAACCCATAAAAACCCTAAACCTAAAAAAAAAACCAAAAACACTATAAAAACCCTAAAAGCCCTAAAAAAACCCTAAACCTAAAAAACTTTAAAACCCTAAAACTAAAAACCTTTAAAAACCCTAAACCTAAAAAAACCCTAAAAAGCCTCAATCCTAAACCTAAAAACCATTAAAACACATTAAAAAAACCCTTAAAACCCTTTAAAAACCTTGAAAACCCCTAAACCTAAAAAACCCTAAAACTCCTAAGCCCTAAAACCTAAAAAACCCTAAATCTAAACTCCTAAACCCTAAAACCTAAGAAACCCTAAACTCTACACCCAAAGAAACCCTAAACTCTAAGAAACCCTAAACCCTAAAAATCACTAAACCTAAAACCCTAAACCCTACAACCCTAAGAAACCCTAAACCCTACAAACCCTAAGAAACCTAAATCCTAAAAAACCTTAAAAAAATCCTAAACCTAAAAAAATAATAAAATCATCCTAAAAACCCTAAATAAACCTTTAAAAACCCTAACCCTAAAACCCCTAAAAAAAACCCTAAGTTCTAAACCCTAAACACTAAAAAACCATTTAAACCCTAAATCTTAAGAAACCCTAAGCCCTAAATCCTAAGAAACCCTAAACCCTAAAAAACAATGAACTCCTTAAAAACCCTAAACCTAAAAAACCCTACAAAAACCCATAAAAATCCTAAGCCCTAAACCCTAAAAAATCCTTAAAAAACCTAAACCCAAAGAAACCCTAAACCGTAAAAAATCCTAAACCCTAAAACCCTAAAAAAAACTTTACAAAGAAACTTAAAAAACTCTAAGCCTTAAAAAGGGTAATTTTGATGCATTTAGTAACTATAGGGGCATTTCTGGACAAAAGTATTAACTGCAAGGGCATTTTGAACCAAAGTATTGATGACAAGGGTATTTTTTAGCCAAACAATAAACGAAGGGCATTTTTGTTCCTTTCACATAGTTTAAGGGCATTTTTGACCCTTTTCCCTTTTAAACAATAAAAAATGGTGTAAAATCTCAAGTTCGGATAAAAATCATGTGTCTACAGTTTGCCCTTCTTTGACTGAAAACACAAAAGTTTGCAGATAAAGAAGTAGACAACCTAACAAGTTTTGACCGGACTCTTATTTGAAAGGGAAAATATATGACTGAGTCCTTGGTTTGGACAGCCACCATATCCTGAGTTATTAGAGAATCAGGTCATGTGTAGTTCAAGGATAAGAAAAGAAATGGAACATACTGCGTTTGAAGAACAGAGTGAGGTTATATTGAGTCTTTGGTCCACGACTCCTATCATTACATCAATAATGAAAGTTAAAAGTCAAAAAGAAAATACAAGTACAAGCTCATATTTATGCAACTTTTCTTGAATCGTGACTTCAATTTTCACTTTGAGTCTTGATCTTCAGATATCATCTAGTTTCTTCTGATGAGCACCTTGATCTTGAAGTTAATTACAAGCTTAAAATTGACACTTAAATTGAGCTTTTGATACTCTTTCAAATGACAATTTGAAAATATTTTGAGATTATCTATTTTCTTGATCAATAGTTGAAAAGAAACAGATGTCATGAGGTGAGGCCGTTACATGCATTGAAGAAGATGATTCTGGCTATTCATGGAGATTGAACATCCAGAAAAGAGTTGAGTTGAAACTATATTCTTGAATTTTAAATCCGAGTTTTGCTTGAAAAAACCTGCAAACCATCACAAAAAAAAAAAATTGCCCTTATTTTCAGTGAAATTTTTTGTGAGTTATTAGAAAATGTGAATTTTCAAAACTAAACTCAAAGTAGGAAGTGTTTATCCTAGAAAAAAATGAAAAACAAACGTCTCAGACTAGGAAGTGTTTATTCTAGGAAAAAAGAAAAAATAAATGTCTCATACTAGGAAATGCTTATCCTAGGAGAAAAATTAAAAATAACTATTTTAGACTAGGAAGTGTTATCCAAGGAGAAAATGAAAAATAAATGTCTCAGACTAGGAAATATTTATCCTAGTAGAAAAAAATTATCTCGGACTAGGAGGTGCTTATCCTAGGAGAAAATGAAAAACAAATGTCTCAGATAAGGAAGTGCTTGTCCTAGGAGAAAATAAAAAATAACATTTCAGATTGGGAAGTAAGTATCCTAGGAAAAAATAAAAAACAAAAATCTCAGACTCGGAAGTGTTCATCCTAGGAGAAAATAAAAAAAATAACGTTTCAGACTAGGAAATATTTATCCTAGGGGAAAAATAAAATTACTGTCTCAGACTAAGAAGTGTTATCCTAGCAAAAAAATAAAAAATAACTGTCTCAGACTAGGAAGTATTTATCCTAGGAGAAAAATAAAAAATAACGTCTTAGACTAAGAAATGTTTATCCTCGGAGAAAACAAAAAATAACGGTCTCAAACAAGGAAGTGTTTATCCAAGGAGAAAATAAAAATTAAAAGTCTCAGACTAGGAAGTGTTTATCCTAGGAGAAAATAAAAAATAAATGTCTCAAACTAGGAAGTGTTTTTCCTAGGAGAAAATGAAAAATAAATGTCTCAGACTAGGAAGTATTTATCGTATGAGAAAATAAAAAACAACTGTCTTAGACTAGGAATTGTTTATCCTAGGAGAAATTTAAAAATATTTATGCATGCATGTATTTTTTTTTTATTGCAACCATGTTTAAGAACTTGAGTCTTCAAGATAACCTTTTTGTCAGCAACATTACCCCTGTTTAGACAAAGAAAGAAGAAAAATTGTGAGTTTAAAAAATGGTGGCCTGTTTGTGGTCTTAACTTTGAGGATAATCGCTTTTATTTGTCATATTTAACCCCGATTAAAAATTGACTAGACCTTGTTTGTCGCCTAACCAATCTATTTTGATAGATCTTGTCATTGATGACCTCTCTAATGAGTTGACATTGTAATGTTACCTCCCATTCTAACAATCATTGAATCTGAAATATGTCAACTAGTCCTTTTGCATATCATTCCTTCTTGAATCATGTCACCTCAGATGTTTTGACCAGACATTAACTTTGTGCAATTGAAGATATGGTAGCAATATTCGAAATCATTTTTTACTTATTTTAATGAAGACTGATCGAAAGAAAAATTGCATAAAAAGTAAAATGATATAGAATGAAAAGAAAAAATGTGTATCCCTTTAGGGAAAGAAAGGAAAGAAAGAACTAATTGGAAAATGGAGTTCAACTTTAATGATCGTGACATGCATTTTGAATCAAATGGCCTAATCTGTCCAATCCATCTAAACTTTATCTTTGTCAAACTTTCTACTATTGAAGTCAGACTTATGTAGTCCAAATTTAGCACTAAATTCATGACTCACATTTGATATGTGGTGCCTTGAAAGGTTTTCACCGAACAAATCTCTGTCATTTTATTTGTCTCTCACTCACCATCCACTACTAAAAAAACTTGATTTAGCGACGGACAAATTTTGTAGCTAAATAGCAAAATCCGTTGCTAATCTCACTTAGCGATGAATTAGCGATTGCTTTTTATTAGCTACGAGCAAAATAGTGACGGACTAGCGACGAAGTTTGTAGCTAAATACAGTGTTTTTTAGTAGTGATCGCCTTATGGTTCCCATGAGGATTTTCACTAATAAGACTCTCTCATTTTTCACTTTCTCACAACTCAAACGGTGCTTTGTGGTGCTCGTGAGGATTTTCATCTATAAGACTCTCTCATGTTTCACTCCTTACGCAAGTGACATAATATTTTTCCTTATATGATAATGAACACTAAAATCTTGCTTGACTTGTCATTCTTAAAAAAATTGATCAAAAGGTCTTTCTTTCGATTGAAACGTAGCTTTTGGACAGGGTTAGAAAGAATGGGATGACATGAAAGCTCAAAGATAATACTGTAATAGGGTTAAGACTTACAACTTTTGGAATTGACTCTTTTTGCAAAAAATAAACACTCTTTAATTTGCCCAAGTTTTTGTGATAAGAACTTTCTAGATTTTTTTCTTGGTTGGACCGAACCTCAAAATAAGGCTACCTACGTAGTTCGTCAAAGCAAGAATCAGGTCAAAAATAGTTCAGAAAACTTGTTCTTTTGTTGTTGTTGAGATTTTTTTTCACTCTTAACTTCTCTTTCTTCTTTTTTTTTTGAGTCTTTTTTCTCTGTTCTAGACTTTTTTCGTGACTCATTTCTTTTCTTTTCTTTTACTGTATTTTGATTCCTAAAGAGGAGTATGGAAGAAAATAAAATTAAGGTCTCAAAAGGGATATCAAAGGATTACACAGTGTTTGAATAGCAGAATGAAATGTCATCATCAAATCAATTATTTAAAATGTTAAATACAAGCATGCTCTTTAAGATAAGAAGTGAAAATCATAAAGTATCTCTTTACAACTTATGCATTGATGGATATGTATCGTTTTGTTTCATGTTTGTCAATTAAAAATCTCCAGTTGAGCTATATCTTCTTCACAACAAATGAAATATATCAATGTGGATGGAACTTGTCATTTCACCTCTTTCGATATCATAGGACATGCCAAGAGTATTTCAATCTTCTATTTATTTTCTCAAAGATATTTTTTTTCATCTTCTTTGATGTATTAATTCCATGATTAGATATGATTTTAAGATTTGACCAAATTTCACATGCATATCATGTCACCAAAACTGAATTGAAAAGAGATGTATATATGGAAAGCTAAATCGAATGGATCAAAGTGGTGCAGAACAAAGATTATATTAAGTAACAGATAAAAAGACTTGACGAAAAAACAATAAACTAAATTTTAGGTTACAACCCTATAATAACCCAAACTACAAAAAAACTCAACAAACACACAAAATAAGAGAAATGACAGAAGGGTTTGATATACTAAAATAAAATCAATATCTGAATTGCATAGCAGATATGAAGACAAAATAAACTTTCCATACGCTCTTTTCAATAGAAAAGAAGAGTGTCTTCTCACCAAGCTAGACATCTTAACCACTACTTTGCACATTGGCCTTTAAGGAAGCTCTACCAATTTCAATCGTCTTTTCTTGAGAATTGAGAGAATTGCCATATTCTTTGTCATCAGATATCATCTCAATAAAGTGTACATCATTAGGTGTCGATATAGGATTCTGAGTAACATTTGGGGGGTCATCATTTTGGACCACAATCATCTTTGCTTGGATCATCTTTTCCACCTCACTTTTCAAAGTTCGACAATCTTCAATACTGTTCCCTGGAGCATTAGAATGGTATGCACATCGTGTAGCAGGATTGAAACCCTTTGCATGTAGATCTGCATAATTTTGAGGAATCAAATCTATCATATTCAAATGTTCTAATTTCTCAAATAAACTTGTGTAAGACTCTTCAATTGGTGTGAAATTGTTTCTAGGCCTCTGATTTCCTTCAAATTCTTGCCTTGTACGAGGGTTATAAGGTGCTTGAAAATTCTGAGAAGGAGGACGAGCGTGTTGATGTGTTGGCGCTTGCCATTGAGGATAGTTTGGTGGAGGTGCATATGATTGTAGACTACAGATTGCATATTGAGGTAGGACCACGGAGTATTGTGTGCCTTTCATGGGGTGATAATGATGGAATTGAGATGGTGCATATTGATAAAGGGGACCCCTTGAACTTCTTTGTGTCCCTAACACAATAGTAACTACATCCTCCTTTATTTTCTTTGCCCTCAGACTTCACGATCCATTTTTAATCAGTTGTATCATGGCTTTCAAAGCAGCTTAATTTACAATCTTTCTACACTTAATGCTATTTTCCACCATTTCACCAATCTTAATAACTTCGGTGAATGTTTTTCCAACAACGAAAAGCAAATAATGAAAATACACAGATTCTTGTGCTCAGAGAAAAACATCAATCATTTCAGAATCATTCATTCGTGGCTTAACCCTAGCAGCTTGCTCACTCCACTTAATATCATGTTACGAAAAATTTTCAGGTCTTTTTCCTCATGTTTACAAGTGAAGTACGATCTGGCACTATGCCAATGTTATATTGGAACTGTTGAACAAAATATCGAGGCAAATCATTCCATATATGCCAGTTAGAAATATCTTGATCTATGAACCATTTCGAGGCAATTCCCACCAAGCTTTCCCCAAAATATGCCATGAGCAATTCTTCTTTGTTCCAAGCCCCTCTTAGTTAAATACAATATCTCTTTAAATGAGCTACAAGATCCCCATGGCAATCATATTTCTCAAAATAGTTGTTTTAAAATCAATGGATAAATGATCGTGAGGAAACATCCACAAATCACTGAATGAGATACTTTTATGACCTCCCAATCCTTGCATATCTCTTACACTCTGTTCCAAGTTCTTAATTTTTCTAGCAATTTCTTCATGTTCCTCGTTCTTAGTAGTTTTATCAACTTCGACAAGAAAACTATACTGATGAGTGTGGGGGTAAGAGCTTGGATTTTTAAGAGTTAATTCAGGGATATAACCTCGATCCTATTGAACTTTGGGTGGAGGATCATTATATTGGTGGATTTCGGTATTAATGTTGGCTGCCGGACTGTATTAGTCTGTGCAGTTTGCATGAAGAGTGGATTACTTATCATAGGCGTATTCAAAGGGCGTACCATGAAAGTTCAAGCGGCGTTGGATGTGGTAGCATAAGGGCCAAATCCAAGTGGATAAACTGGATCACTTGTTGATACTTGGATTGGGGATGACATTTTCGTATTCTCTACTCACGAATTGAATATGGTGGAGATTGTCTGTTCATCCTAGCTTCGTACATTTTATCCATTTGTTGTCTGAACATCCCTACTTCCTCTACTAACAATTATTCTTGTGAAACTTTCGTATTTTGGACTTCATCATTGTCTGACTTTGTTCCGTCTTTGTGGGTCATTTTTTCCTTTCCTTTTGACCTTGTATAGTATGGATGAGATGTTAGTTTAACCACAAACCAACCACCTTTAAGATATCTGTGTGCATGGACAATAAAGCTTGTTAGGGTTAGACATTCTTTAGTTGTAATCACATGTTGCACGCCATACATACACATGTCCTTTTTTTTTATAGAATGAGCTTAGAGAACCAAATGTTTAATTCTGACTTGCTCAATTGTATCAATTTCCTTATCATTATTATTATTTAATTATTTTTTTTATAAATTGATTAGGTAATGCAATGAGTAAATCCATCTGGGATTGTGTACATAACACGCTTGAGAACATGAATAAGATCTTTGCATAATTTTTTTGACTAAAACTGAACAACAGACTTTTTTTAGAACTTTGAGATAAAATCTATTATTTTCTTGAATTACTAAAAAAATTTAAAAAATTCTATTTCTGATCTGGAACTTCCTACCAAAATGAAACAAAAAAAAATATATTTTTTACTTTTTTGTTTGAATGAGAAATTCGAAAAGTTCCAGCATTACCTTTAATAAGGCTAAAACTTTTTTTTTGTACTTAGAAAAAAAATATTTTTTGAATAAGGATTATAATCATTTTCTTCTTTTTTTGATTGATTTTTTTAATAAGGATAAAAGATTTTTTATATTTGGATTTAGAAATAAGGATCAAAACTTTTATTTAAAAAAAATTGAATAAAGAAAGAAAACACATTTTTTGAATGAGAACCACCGAACCCTAGTAATGTTGCCTACGTATCTCACATGGAGAATCACGTGTATGTAGTTCGTCTGATTGTACAGTTAAGAAAGATTTGAAAGGTAAAATAATTGTTTAAAAATGTAACTGTATTTTTTTTGTCATTTTTGTAAGAAAGATGTAAAAGAAAAAATTGAATTTTATTTTTACAAAATATTTAAAAGAAACTGAAAAGAATCTTTTTTGTGATTTTGTTTTGAAAAAAAAAGTTAGAAAAAAAATCAATTTAAGACACGCATAATTAGAAGCGAAAACAAGAAAATATCTTTGTGCTTTCTTTCTTTCTTTTTATGTAAAAATCGAAATATAACTCTTTTTCGTATTCCGTTGATCACTCAAAAATTTGTGAACATGAAATCTCTTCCAAATAAATTTATTTTCAGTTAGTACATAAAATTATCTAAGTGGTCAAATAAGATAGGAGTACATATCCTAGACAGACCTAACCCCTATGTGGAGTTCCACTAAGTCAAATGCAAATGAAGCAAATAAGCAGAGCTTACTAGGGATAACCATGTCTGTGTTTCATTTTTTCTAGGTTTAAACCTTAAGGAAAATGTGTCTAGACTGACTCACCCGAGTGGACAACTCGAGCCAGAGAGGGGCAACTTATCGGTAGCAGCACTATTTCAACTTCATTGCTGGTCCCACCCCGCCTAACACGTGTGAATAAAAATCCTTCACTGGGTGTCAAGACACTCCAGCTTTATCTCAATACAAAGTAGGATGCCTAACTGCATTCCTATTAACATATGTGAAGTGTTTTTCAGAGACTTAGAAGAGTTGCGCAGGAGAAGACAATTTAGTACAGTTCAACAATATAAAAGAGATAAAGGAGTAGCAAGTACCACATTAGGTCATCGTGTGAAGTCGCCAGAGATGTCAAACCCCTTTCTTGAACGGGTTTCTCCAATTTATGTGACAATATTGATTAATGATTGTTTTTATAAAGTCGCCACTTGGATTTAAGTTATGGTGTTTCAAGTCATCGTTTTTTTAATCCCTAATCAAAAGAAAATGACTCTTTATTTTGGTCTGCAAACTAAAAATTTGGGTAAGAAATTCTTTTGACCGAAGGGAAGGTATTAGGCATCCCTCAAATTTCGTGGTTTTAATACAATTGTTTTTATTGACTTATACTTATATTAAATTAATTTTGATAAATTGTTACATGCTAGGGTTTGTTCACATATTTTATTGTTGAACTTATATTGATCTCAACATAGATGTGTAACTGCATTCTTGGTCTTGACATTTAGAGGCATAAGTGTCTTCTTTGCATTGCACCAAATAAATTTTTTTATAAGTCTTACTTTAAATTAATGAGAATTATTTATATTTTGGACAAGGTGCATCACCACATCCTTGAATCTTCTTTATGTGTCTCAAAAAGATGTAGAGCCACATTCTTTATTGAAACCTAATTTTATTACTATATTTTTAAAGAAAAACCTATGCTAGTCTAATGTTATAGACATTTATTTGTCCCTTGTAAAGAAAATTAAAAAAAAATCTAAAATAAGTGTGAACTTCTAGAATACAATATAAAATTTTGTATCATTTTTATATCTGTTTATATTTATTATTCTAAAATTTAATGTCAAAATACAGCATACAAATATTACAATTTCTTTCAAACCCAACAAAACAATGACGAATTGCAAAACTAAATCTCACTTTTTCGATAAAATAAAAATGACAATAATTTCTTTGAACCTAATAATCCATAATTTATCATTATTATCATCTAAATCAAGACAAGAACACCGCCACGACTCGTTCATACATAAGAGATAACATTGAATGAATAAAAATAAATAAATAAATAAAGATAGTCATCAATTAGAGCTATCTTCATACATTAATAGAGATATAATGCTTCACACAATATTTATTTCAATTAAATTAAGAACACAACAAAATTATAAGAAAATTGATCATATAATTACATCAAATTCTATAAATAAGTTAAGGATATAAGGTAAAGTTAAACATCATATGAAAAAAAATAAATACCACAAAATCTTGACCGAAGCTCGATTAGGCCACCCTCAAAACTTTTGTAGGTTTTATGTAATAGTATAGGTATTGTGTTGGTATGGAAATAATGAGGAAGGGAGAAAAGATGTGAATGTGTTGGTACTGGTTTTGAAAGAAAAATAAAATAAAATGGAGTGTTCCCTTTCTTTTTTATGTTTCTATGCCGAAATATATTGTGGTTTGTGTAGTGTAGTGTTCTTGTTTTTTTTTCCTCCTTGTTGGTGAGTTTAGTTGTAGTATATGTAGGTGTGGTGATGTTTATGGGTAAGGGGAGTGGGGGTAATGTGTAGGTGGGGGGAAGTTTAGGATTAGTGAGTGTCGTGGGTTTTTTGTGTGCTGTTGCACATATAGGTGTAGAAGGGTGTTGTAAGATGTGAGGAATTAAAGTGGTGAGAGGGTTTGTGAGGGATATGTTACGTTAGTAATAATTTTTTAAATTAAATTATATAAAAAATATAACGATAAAATTAGTTTCTATTTTAAACTAACAAAAATAAAAGAAATGTTAAATAGATAACCAAAAAATATAATTAAGAAATACTAACTTATTTATTAAAAATTAAACTAAAAGAAAACATATATTTGTAAGTTTTCATTTCTTTTTTTTTTTTGAAACAATTGAAAAAAAAAATTACCTTAAAATGAGATTCTATTTTTGTTGTTTTCAAATCTAAAAAAAAAGAAGATAAAAATTAAAATATTTAATTTAGATTTGAAATAATAATAATAACATTTAAACAATAAAAAGGGTGTAAAATCTTATGTTTGCTAAAAATCACGTGTCTACAAATATTATTACACTTGATGGAGAAAATTATATTTAAAAGTTATGGTCATCCAAAATTACAATAATATTATTTACAACACTCTCTCTTGGATGACTACTAATAGATAATGTGTTTCATTTATCTTATTAGGAAAAAAAATCATAGAATGTTTCTGTAATGACCCGAAAAGTTATTTTTGAAATTTTTTATAAAATTACCATTTTACCGCTTCCGATATTTCCCTCGAGTCATTTATGATCAGTTTGTGAAGTTGGTTTCGAATTTTGAGTAAAAGGTTGATATTTTTAGGAGTTTTTAGTTTTGGAACGCTTAAGTTGGTTAAAAGTGATTTTTGGTGTCAATCGGAGTTTCGAGTCTCGAAATGGAATTCCATCAGTTTCAAAATATGGAATTTGGTCTAGGAGAGCCGTTGATTTCAGATTCGAAGTTGTTTCATGGATTTGAGGTCTTAAGTTGCAGGTTTATAAAATTTTAGCCTTTGAGTTGACTTTTGTCAGCATTTGGAGTTCGGATGCTTAGATCAGATTTTCGATGGTTTCATTGGATTCGAGGGATGGTTTTAGGCCTAGAAAATGTCTTGTTGAATTTTCAGAGGTCCCGAGCTTGGTTTGATCTTTTTAGGCGTTATGATAGTCTATTGTGAGTTTCACGGGTTCGGTTCAAGGAGACCTTGGATTCAAGTAGTCAAGCGCAAACTTAAGCTCTCATTCACGAGACCTATCAGTGTTAATTCTAAAATCGGGGTTTCAACCCCATTTCTTCATTTTCAAACTTTGAGAGCTCAATTTTGGCTATTCCAAGGTGAGTTTTCAAGATAAACTTTTGGGTAACGAATCTTGACTCTAAATCATCATTTACCTTTTATCAAATGTTATTTTTAACATCAAATCAAGGATTTTGAATGTCAAATTTGGAGGTTCTTCAAGAACCCAAGTTTTTTGGTAATTTGAGGATTATGTACTGATTTCAACTCCTTTTTCAAAATGGTTTTCACCATTGGTTTCCAAATGTTTTGGGTTACGTATTCATGTAAAGACCTTTTGTTTCATTTTATTTATATAATAAAGTCTTTATGCAAATAGATCATTATGTTAATATGTGTATCCATTACTTATATAGTAGACGATTTTTGTATATGGAGTTATTTAACTCATACACGAAAGATTAAAATTGTCGGTTCTTTTAAATTATAAATTAAATGTTCACAATCTAAGATTAGATGGACAAACATCTTAATGGTTGTAGCACAAGATTAAATATAATTCGATCTTAATTATGGGAATGGTTAGATTTTAACTTCTTGTGCTAGTACATTTCGTGTGTATTGAATTGACCAATTAGATGTAATGACCCTTCAGGTCATTTCTATGATTATGCCTTCTGTTCATCGTTTAAAGCGTTCCTATCGCGACCCCAAGTAATTTATGACTTGTTGGGATTGATATTATGGTCACCTAGTTGTTTGTTTGGTTTTTATGTGAATTTATGAGTTTTGGAGCTTTTGAACATTGAATGGTCATTTTTGATCAAAAGGTAAGGAAGATGACCTCATAATCCAATTTTAACTATTTCATCATCTTTGGAAGGGTCATTTTAGGCTAGTTTCATGGTTGGCACAACTCCAAAAGTTTTCAGTACAAGTATGTGCGATTACGCATTTTAACTTTCAAGTTAAGGCCTAACTTTTACTTTAGTCAATATTCTGGGTAAATGAGCTCGAACGAGAATATTTTTAGCCTAGTTATCTTCAGAATGTTGAGTTTGATCTAGAATGACCCTGCATGTGAATCTTGAGGCTTCTGGGCTAATTTCGAGCCCCCTTGTGTATTTTGACTTAAAATGGAGTTTGGGGGTGGGATCCATTTTTTTCTGAGATGAACCCTTATGGAGTCGGGAATATCAAATTTTGTAGGGTAGCATATCTTATTTGCATGCACAAGGTTCTGAATGAATTTGGAGCACCCCGTCGGAGATTTGGAATTGCCGAAAAAACCAGCTAAAATGCATCAGCTGGTACAGGCCAAAATGGCCTTCGTGTTCGCAGACCCTAGGCTGCATTTGGGAGCCCAGATAGCCTGGTGGCTGCGTTCATGAGGCCAGCTGCATTTGCAGGGCCCGCATTTGTAGGGTTTCTTGTCGCGATTGCGGGACCTCGATTTCCTCTTAGCCTTGATCATAGGCCCTTGACGCATTTGCGAGGTCCACATTCACGGGGCCCCTCCGTGTTCGCGAAGAGAAGTTTTGTCTGGTCTTTTAAATAAGGCCAAACCCACGATCAGCAACCATTTTGCAAACATCCAAGGGTGATAAATCTCTCAATTTAAGTCCTTTTCGGGCAATTTGGAGTCCTGTGGGACCGGAATTATCGAGGCTACACTGTAGTGTGATCGGAAGTTATTGGGAAACTTTTGTTTGTGATAAATGCTAGTTTTTCAAGCCTGTTTTGATTCTTTATTGTGCTTAAATGTTGAATTGTTGCATGTTGCTGATTCTCGTAGTTTCGAGCCCCAGATTGTGTTCCATTTTGGAAAACAAGTTTGTGGTATTGTTTAGGACTCTTTGGTGGAGTAAATTCCAGCGTGAGTCCCACAATTCCTGTTTGACTCTCACATTAGTCCATTTCCCTTTTATGTGTTTTTTGTGTTGAAATGACCGTATTAACATTGTGATCCTATTTTTGATAGTGTGGTAGCATTCTGAGGTCTTTTGGTAGGGGAAGCTCCAATATTGTGATTTGGAGCGTGTAGTGGGCCTACAAGTAGGCTACGACTTCCCTCTCTATTAGATTTAGCTTGAATGCGTGAATGCATGCTTATTGGATTGAATTAGGGACGGGTACCTAGTTGTTCTTATTTCATGTGTTAGAAACCATGTTTTAGGCTCATTTTGGCATTGTTTCGGGATTATTACCTTGCTAGTTGGGGCTATGTGTTTAATTATTCTTATATTCTGAGTAGACTTGTATGATGTTGTTATTGTATAAATGAGTATGTTTTGCCTTAGTCTAGGCTTAGATTAGTGCTTTCCATAGACTCGGGATATTTGTAGTCTAGATGCTCAATTTCTCCTCCGTTGTCATTCCGGATGACTTAGCTCCTTAGAGACTGGAATGGCAAACTAGAGTCTGATAGCATGAGCCTTAGTTTAGGCATTATCATTACTTTATTGATCTTTTGTTTTCTCTCTCTTTTATCTCTTGGCTCTGATACGTTACTGCAGATTTTGTGCTTTCATGAGTGACTTGGGATTGGAGTGATTTAGGCTTAGAGCCTTTTGGTGATGCCTTGTGAGTGGACGTTGCTCCATGGTGGTTTGGTATTGATATATGCTATCCTCTTCAGAGTCAACACACCCCTCGGTCACTCTTACTAGCTGGGCGGCTTACGCCTTTAGGAGTGGACTGGCTAGCTGAGCGGCCTTGATATCTACGATCCTCTTCAAAGTCAACATGTGTACGGGTCACTCTTGCTAGCTGGGCTTGGAGTGGATAGGCTGGCTGGGCGGCCTATTTTATTTTTTCATTCTTGCTAGTTGGGCTGGGAGTTGGCTGGATTGTTGGATGTTTATGGTTACTTGGGCTAGGAGCTCAACTCTCGCCTTTTGGGTTCGAATTCGTGGTACTCTTCTCTCAGTAGACTTATCTATTCATTTTACCTATCGAGCTTATGGGGTCCATTCGAGTTTTACTTAAACAAGCATATGAGTGTATTTTTTGGGCTTATAGGGTCCAATTAGGTTTAGTTTAGTTGTACTTAGATTTACTTTTCATATGCTCGTGTGCTTTCTTTCATATCTGCTTTGACCTCTATTTGTGTCTAGATTTTATCTTTTCATACTGTCTTTACCTTCTTACTCAGTTGGCCTATGATGCCTACTGAGTACCTTTGTTTTGGTACTCATGCTACACTCTACATCTATTTTGGGATGTAGGTCCTAGTACCAGATATCAACAGTGATTGTTCGTGCCATCAACAACATTTTGGGATCAGAGATGAGGGTGATCACTTGGCATCTTAGACTTTCTGGTTTCCTTTTGTATATTGTGTAGCTAGTCTTTTGCTTTTGAGACAGCTTGTTTTTGGTGAACTTTTTGGACTTCTACTCTTTGTTAGCTCAGCTCTGTACTCGTGACTTCCAGGTTCTGGGAGGCATCTTGTATATTCAGTTTGGGTTTTCTTTTGTTTGTTTCTTGTTTTATTGTTTAAGTGTTGTTCCCCTAATTTCTACCCTTATACTCATTACTTGATGTTCTGGGTGACGGGTTGGCTTACCTATTGGTGGGTTATAGTAGGTGCCGTCATGACTCAAGAAATTGGATCGTGACAGTTGGTATCAAAGCCCTAATTTCACCGGTCATACTTGAACAGAGCTAATACCTATTAGAGTCCTACAGGTTAGTGCGGAGATGTCTGTATCCTATCATTGAGAGGCTACATAGTGTTGTTAGGAACTTTCCCTATTTTGTATCACTTTTGTGCTTTGCGTGTGTTAATTGTTTCATGAAATCATACTTGTTTCACACTTTTCGCATGATGGCTCGTACGCGTCGTGCGGTGGCTCGAGGTAGGGGTCGACCTCCCTTATAGGCCAGGGGTGCAGTACTAGCCCCAGAGAGAGATAAGTATCCCAAGCTAGTAGCAGACCCTCTAGTACCTCGGGTTCCAGATGAGTCGATGGGGCAGGGGCCAACCCAGTCGCCACCCAAAGCAGCTATGGCTCCAGGCCTTTAGGCAGCCATTGCTCAGCTTCTTACTGTCCTTGGCGACATGCAGCAGGCCCCAACTGTAACTGCAGTTCAACAAGTCCTAGCACTAGCACCGCATAGTTAGCTTGCAATGGAGGAACCTCAAGTCAAGGCACCACCTAGGGGTGCCCAGCTCGTGATTGCAGCAAAAGCTATGCCTCTAGAGGAGTAGAAGATGCTCAAGGTGTTTCTTAGACTTTCACCTTTGATGTTTTTTGGTCCGTGGGTGAGAACGCCCACGAGGTTCTTACTACTTGTGGGGAGTTTCTTTATACTTTAGGTCTAGTGAAGTCGAGAAGAGCCGACTTCACCGCTTATCAGCTAGACTAGCTAGCCAGGAAATGGTGGCGTACCTTCATAGAGAATCGGCTAGCTGGATCTCCACCAATAACTTGGATCAAGTTTTCTTAGGCCTTCTTGGCTAGGTTTATCCCTTGAAGTGTGAGGGCTCCATGACCGTATCAGAGTATGAGGCGAGGTTCAACATGATCTCCGTCCATGCTACTATGATCTTGCCCACTAAGGAGGAGAGAGTTTGACGCTTTGCCTCTATATTGAGACTTCAGTTACGGATTGAGACTTACTCTATAGTATCCGTGGGCCATTCCTTTATTGATGTTGTTGATCACGCCCGTACTATTGAGCAACTCCGTCGTGAGGCCCATGGGGGTAGCAACAGGTGAACTAAGTATAAGGGAAGCTGCAGCGGGTCCTCTTCAAAGTTTAGAGACTTGTATGATAGGACCCGACATCGATTTCAGTAGGGTCAGCCTAACCATCCTGTTCAGGCCTCATTACATGCGTCAGAGGGTGACTAGTATAGCCAAAGTGAGGCTGGCTCTAGTCATAATCGAGTTGGGTCTCAGTCTTGTGCTTTAGGCCATGGTGGCCATTCTTCTGGGAGCCGATCATCTTTGGGTTGTTTTGATTATGGAGAGTTGGATCACTGGCCCAGAGATTGCCCTTTGTGTAGGCGAATTACTCACAGGTAGGTCCACCAGCTACTCCTTAATCCAGAGATTAAGGTCAGGGTCAGGACCGTAATCGTAGTTATCAGGTGGTCACCAGAGAGTCAAGTTAGGTGGTAGGTCAGATAGCCAGAGCAGAGGCAGACAGGGCAACTTATATGCAGCTCCAGCGAGGTAGAGGCGGACAGGGCCACTTCTATGCAGCTCCAGTGAGGCGGAAGCTGAGGCATTGGATGACGTTATCATAGGTATGATTCTCTTATGCAGCAGCCCGCCTCAATTTTATTTGATCCAGGCTCTAACTTTTGATATCTGTCTATTTATTATGCGTCTCAAATGGGTTTGAGATTTGAGCTTTTGGCAGTACCATTGCGTGTTTCAACCCCTTGTGGGTGTGCGTTTAATAGTGGACCAGTTATTTCAATCTTGCTTGGTGATCATATAGGGGCGTGACACTCGGGCTGACCTTCTACTGCTTTATATGCGTGATTTTAATGTGATTGTGGACATGGACTAGTTATCCCTCTATTGCGAGGTCTTAGATTGCTTCTTTAAAACTATTACCTTAGACATGCCTGGTATTCCCCCGATGGTGTGGTAGGGCTCCCTTAGTAACACACCCGTTAAAGTTATCTCTTTTGTTTAGGCTCTAAGGCTAGTGGCTAGTGGGTGTTTTAACTTATCTCACCTATGTGCGTGATGTGAATAGGGAGGTCAATTCAGTTGAGTCAAGTCCATTCATCCGTGACTTTGTAGATGTGTTTCCTACTGACCTACCTAGCCTACCCTCAGAGTGTGATATTGAATTTCGATTGAGCTTGAGCTGGGTACTCGGCATATATATTTCTATTCAACCATATCAAATGGTTCCTACAGAGCTCAAGGAGCTCAGTGTTCAGCTTCAAGATCCCTTGGCGTAAGGGATTCATCAGGCCTAGTATATCGCCCTGGAGAGCTCCCATTTTCTTTGTAAAGAAGAAGGACAGTGTGATGCACATGTGTATTGATTATAGGCAGATGAATAAGGTGACAGTGAATAACCATTACCCCATGCCTTGGATTGATTATCTATTTGACAAGCTTCAGGGGGTCGCAGTGTTTTCGAAGATTGATCAGAGGTTCTATTACCCTTAGCTGAGGATTCGGGCAGTGAACATCCCAAAGACTGCATTTAGAACTCAATATGGCCACTATGAGTTCCTGGAGATGTCTTTTGGATTGACTAATGCCCCTGCCACCTTGATGGACTTGATGATGGGGGTGTTCAGGCCTTACCTTTATTCATTCATCATAGTGTTCATAGATGATATCCTTGTATACTCGTGGAGCAAGAGGGACCATGAGCAGCATTTGAGGATTGTGCCCCAGACTTTGAGAGATCAATGACTTATGCCAAGTTCTCAACGTGCGAGTTTTTGCTTAAGTCTATAGCATTCTTAGGGCACATCATGTCCAAGGATGGCATCATGGTAAATCCGTTGAAGATTGAGGCTATTCATGATTGGGCTAGGATAACTTTGGTTACGGAGATTCGGAGTTTCGTCAGATTGGCAAGCTAATACATACCATTTGTGGAGGGATTCTCCACTATTGCAGAACCTCTGACCCGGTTAACTCGCCTTGATGTTACTTTTGAGTGGTTTGAGGAGTGTGAGTTGACCTTTCGGAAGCTCAAGGAGCTATTGATCACTGCTCCTATATTGACTCTTCCAATTGAGGACAAGGGCTTCACGGTATATTGTGACGCATCTGGAGTTGGTTTGGGTTGTGTATTGATGCAGCAGGGTGATGTGCCGGGAATCCATAGCACATTTGACGCTTAAAACTAAGAATTAATGCAAAAAGTCGAGCGTGTCCATGTAAATATGATGTTTTCTTTGAGTATGTATAGGTAAAACACTTGGATGCATAAAACGGAGGAAATGATGAAGATTGAGCTGAAGTAAGGTTTCACGGAGCCCTTGACGGGCCGTCACAATGCTCACGAGCCATCTGATGGCTCGGGGAGAGGAAGAAGAGAGGTCCTAAAGTGTTGCTACACTGAACTGAAGGCCACGATCACCTAGATGGGCCATGAAGATGTCCACGAGTCGTCTGATGACTCGCAGAGAAGGATCAGTGAAGACCTGAAGCTTTGTCCAAGAGAAGTTAAAGCCACGACCATTTTGATAAGTCGTGAAGAACCATACGAGTCGTATGACAACGTGTGAAGCTTGAGAAATAAAGAGGATGTCTATGTTGCATGAGTCGTTGAGTCACGAAACACTTCACAGACCGTGAAGCACTCTACGATACGTGAAAGCAATCGTGAGAGGGATGCAGTAGCTGAAGACCTCACTGGCCAACTGAGACGACGAAGGGCTTGACGGGTCATTTAGTACTTAATGAGCCGTCAACCCTCTCGTGAAGATGCGCGACATAAGAGTTCTAATTACTTTAGGACTTGTTTTCACAGATTATTTTAAATTACCTAGGGTTTATTTTGGACACTTCTTCTATCTTTTATTATTGACAGTTTTTGAATATTTTAGGGTGGAGAAACTCTATCTTCGAAACTCAAAACCATCAGATAATCTTTGTTACTGCCATTGTTGGATTTGGATTTTATTGTTCTTGGTTTAACATCAATATTCAAGGAACTTTTAGATATCTATTATTGTAAGTCATATTATTATGCTTTCAATACTGTTCTGCCTTATATTCTTCGATAAAATTAGCAGCTAAATACCACAACTAGAGTTGTGGGAAACATGACGTGAATGTAGCTCCAGATTTAGCAAGTGTGATTTTACTTGTTAATTGTCTGTGTTTTTGCTTTCGAAATAATTAATTTCTAATGAGTGCACGCATTAGAGGCAGCCTGTATTCTTTACTTGTTCGAGAGAAAAGTAATGATTGGGATAAAGCGAAAACAAACTCCGTATAAGTGGTGTAGATTGTTAGAGTTCGAGTGAAGATAACAACTACACTAAAGCAGCAAATGTTAGTGTTTAGACACTCCAAGGCTGAGAAGAAAAGAGTGAAAAGGTATCTAATAAGACTGAGAAGTGGTTAGATGTAACTATCTTGCTAGGAACATTAGACTTAAATGAGCAGAAATCATTCAAGCTAAATCACAAGAGTACAGTAATGTCATGTGTAACGCAACCCTAGTCTCATTCACAACTTGAAAAAACCTTAAGAATATCATTTTTTTGGTCGAACTAAAGTGTTAATAACTCAAGAAGTAGTGTTAAAGCATCAAACTCCCATTATTTACTTTTTTGCATCTTATTTTTATTTTTGGAAATATCAACCACAATTGAATAAAAGCGCCAGTAAAACTATTTCTATAGTAAATTTCCTGTGGGATCGACCTCAACTCTAGTTGAGTTCTATAAGTTGACTTCGACCATATATACTTCTTTATTGAGGTGTAAGTTTGGACGTATCAACTTTTTGGCGCCTTTGCTAGGGAATTTCAGTTCAGAAATATTTTACTAGCTATTATTTCAGTTGTAGGTGTACTTCCTAATTTTACGTCTTGCTCTTTCTCTGTGTCTTTCCCATGTGCGTTTCTTGGTGCATGCCAAGCACAAGAAGTAGATGAACACCGTTAGTTCCTTACGATTCCGAGTTAAGTATAACCTTAAGGAAGATGGTTAATCCACAAGAACTCGAAGGTCAAAGACAGAGACTGAGACAAGATGCTGAGGCCAAGGTTAGAGGTGCTCAGCATAATGCTATCGACCCAAAAAGGGTGGTTGAGGGAGAAGACGGAATTGAAGAGACAGTTCCGCCTCAACATCAACCACTAGCTCCAACAGGTTGAGTCCAACAACAGGTTCAGGGAGGATTTGAAGAGGATGATATGGACTTGGATGAAGCAGGTGCAACTGGAGCTATAGTGCTGCCAGCCCTACCTCAGGGAGTGAAGTTCACCATCTATAGTACTATGATTCAACTGCTGAATTTGAAAGGAATGTTCAGAGGAACTGCTGGTGAGGACGCCAACCAACATTTGGTGAATTTTGTGGCAATCTACAAGTCTACTGAGATTCCTGGGTCAATCAAACAGCAATGAGGCTAAGGTTATTTCCCTTATCCCTAGCTGGGGAAGCGATAAACTAGTTGGATAAGCTGCCACCTAATTCCCTCAGAACATGGGCAGAGCAGAGAGAGTTTTTCATTGAGAGATTTTTTCCAGAGTCGAAGGAACTACAAATGAAGGATGAAATAGGTACTCATAAACAACTGCCAGGTGAAGTAATGCATGACACATGGTGGAGGTTTAGCCAAAGGCTCAAGAAGTTCCCAGATCATGGCCTCACTGATAGACATCTGAAGCAAGCGTTTTACAGGTCATTAAATTTTGTAACTAAACCAGTTGTGAATGCAGTGTGCGGGGGATCATTCATGAGCAAGCCACTTCCTGAGATTGTGGAAATCATGAACAAAGTGTCAAAGAACAACAGAGCGTGGCATACTACGGAGGCAGAGATTGGAGATCTTGGGTTCACTTCCAAACTTTCAATCGAACAGATAAAGAGAGAGGAGGAACGAGATCAGGATATGGCCCACCCGAAAACCCAGATGGATCTCATCACTAAACACCTCACTGCTAGTAATAATAAGGTAAACACAGTCGCTACTGTGAATAGATATGATGAACAGGAGGCTGAGTTTGACGAGGAAGAAAAATATTTGAACAACAAGGGGGTTTTCAGAATTATAACTTAGGAAATCAAGGGTATAATTCTTGAAATCAAGGTCGGAACTATCCTAGTGATGGACAATATGATAGAGCAGGTTACCGACAGCAGGAAAACTGGCAGAACAAGGAGGGTGATAAGAATGATCGCAGTGGTGTGTACGTACCCGCAGGAAATAGAGATTGAGCAGAAGGTGGTACTAGCGGAAACAGAATGGAGGACATGTTGGCTAAGGTTCTCTAAAAAGTTTAATCTACAGATGCAGGAGTAAAAGAGTTGAAGAATGACTTTTCGAGCTTGATTCAAATCTTTGACTCACACTCAACATCTATTAATAAGTTGGAACAATAGTTTGGGCAATTTTCTGCAGCATTGAATCAAAGAAAGAATGGAACATTGCATAGTGACACCATTCAAAACCCGAAGAAAGATGGGCATTGTATGGCCATCATTACTAGAAGTGGTAAGGCACTTCCTGAGCCAGAACTTGCAAGTATTGAGCAGGAAGAAAGCAGCGAAAGAAGTGAAGAAGCTGAAGTTGAGGTTGAAGTGGAGGACAAAGTAGTAGAGAATAAAGAAAGGGAGAAGCCATCAAGGACAACCGGAGTGGAAGTAGAGGAAACTTTGCCTTTACAACCAGTAACTAGACCTCCTCCGCCATTTCCTCAAAGGCTTAAGAAGAAAGCAGAAGATGGAAAATTCTTGAAATTCATATCCATTCTTCGGTAACTATCAGTAAATATTCCACTTGTGGAGGCTTTGGAGTAGATGCAGGGTATGCCAAGTTCATGAAGTACTTGGTAACGAAGAAGAGAACTACTAGTTTTGATCCAACAGATAATGTGCATCATTCTAGCGGGATTGCTACAAGGTCTTTGGTGCAAAAGAAAGAGGACCCAAGTGCATTCGCTATGCCATGTACCATTGGCGATTTTGAGTTTGCAAAGGTGTTATGTGATCTAGGGGCCAGTATCAATCTCATGCCTTTGGCTATATACAAACAAATGGGGTTGGGAACCCCAAAGCCCACTATTATGAGGTTGATGATGGTAGATAGATCGGTAAAGAGACCTGTGGGTATTTTGTATGATGTACTTGTGAAAGTGGGAAGGTTTATCTTCCTAGCTGATTTCGTGATTTTGGATTGCGAAGTAGATTCTTAGGTTCCAATAATTTTGGGGAGACCATTTATGGCCCCACGAAGAGCATTAGTTGATGTTGAAATAGGAGAGTTGAAATTTCGACTTAATGGTGAGTAAGCAAAATTCAAAGTGTGTAAGTCAATGAGGAAGCCACAGGACATGAGCGTAGTATCAATGATTCGTATTGTGGAAGATGGTGATATGAAAGCATCCATAGAGGAAAGACTTGTTGTAGAGATATTAGCCGCAGTGATAATGAATTTTGATGAAGACCTTCGAGTAGACTATGTGGAGACTATAAATGCATTGCAAGGGATGGGGTCACATTCATATACACCTAAGAAGTTAGACTTAGATTTGAAAAATAGGCCGAGTCCCCCAGCGAAACCATCTATTGAGGAACCGCATGTGCTTGAGTTGAAACAACTACCTAGTCATCTGAGGTATGTATTCTTGGGAAAAAATAACACCTTGCCTGTGATTGTGGCTACAGATCTTAGTGATGAACAAGTGCAAGCAGTAGTGAAAGTGTTGCAGAGATTCAAGAAAGCAATTGGGTGGACCATTGCAGATATCATCGGGATACCTCCAGGTATTTGCACTCATAAAATCTAGCTTGAAGAAGATTGCTGCCCGAGCATAGAGCACCAAAGAAGGCTAAACCCACTAATGCAAGAGGTGGTCAAGAAAGAAATTATCAAGTGGCTGGATGCAGGGGTGGTATACATCATTTCTGATAGTAATTGGGTCAGCCCAGTGCAATGTGTCCCCAAAAAGTGGGGAATGATAGTGGTGGCAAACACTAAGAATGAATTGGTTCCACAAAGATCGGTTACAGGGTGGCGAGTGTGTATGGATTACAGGAAACTGAACAAATGGACCTTGAAAGACCATTTCCCAATGCCTTTTATGGACCAAATGTTAGATCGACTAGCAGGGAAAGGGTGGTACTGTTTCTTAGATGGATACTCTGGGTAGAATCAGATATCCATTGCACCAGAGGATCAAGATAAAACTACATTCCCATGTCCTTATGGAACTTTTGCGTTCAAACGTATGCCATTTGGACTGTGTAATGCACCAGTAACGTTCCAGAGGTGTATGATGTCTATTTAATCGGATATGGTCGAGGACACTCTGGAGGTATTCATGGATGATTTCTCTATGGTAGGTGACACTTTTGATGACTGTTTGTTGAATCTTAGCAGGGCACTACAGCGGTACTGTGAAGAGGCGAACCTAGTGCTTAACCGGGAAAAATGCCTCTTCATGGTTAAGGAGGGGATAGTTCTAGGCCATAAGGTGTCTAAGAAAGGTTTGGAGATGGATAAATAAAAAATTGAGGTGATCGAAAAATTGCCACCACCTATTTCTATGAAAGGAGTTCGGAGTTTCTTGGGTCATGTAGGTTTTTATCGGTGCTTCATAAAAGATTTTTCTAAAATTGCACACCTTCTGTGTAAATTGTTAGAAAAAGAGGTGAAGTTCACTTTTGATGAAGCATGCAACAAAGCGTTTGAGAGTTTGAAAGAGAAACTGATCTCAGCTCCAATGATCATCAGTCCTGATTGGTCAGAACCATTCGAGGTAATGTGTGATGAAAGTGGTGTTGCGCTAGGGGTTGTTTTAGGACAGAAGAGGAATAAGATGTTCAATCCAATCTACTATGCGAGCAAGGCACTGAATGGAGCTCAAAGAAATTACACTGTTACGGAGCAAGAACTTCTCGCAGTAGTGTATGCTTTTGAGAAATTTAGAGCATATTTGTTGGGATCTAAAGTGATAGTCCACACTGATCATGTAGCATTGAGATATTTGATGGCAAAGAAAAATGCAAAGCCGAGATTGATAAGGTGGGTACTGTTGTTACAAGAGTTTGATTTTGAAGTTAAAGATCGGAAGGGCTGTGAAAATCAAGTGGCCGATCACTTGTCTAGACTGGAGGCAAAGAAGAAGGAAGAAGCTGAGTTAGACATTAATGACTCATTCCCAGATGAGCAGGTATTAGCCGCTACTCTTGATCTTATTCTTTGGTTTGCTGACTTTGCAAATTATCTTGTCTGTGATTTGATGCCAGAAGGCCTGACCTTCCAACAAAAGAAGAAGTTTCTGCACGATGATGGTAAGTACTTCTGGGATGAACCTTACTTATACAGGGTGTGCGCTGATAACATTATTAGGCGATGTGTACCAGAAGCTGAAATGTTGAGCATTCTTGAAGCATATCATTCATCTCTTGTTGGAGGACACCATGGGGGTACCCGTACTTCCCACAAGGTGTTCCAAAGTGGATACTATTGGCCCACAATTCATCAGGATGCTTTCGACTTGGTGAAAGGGTGTGATGTATGTCAAAGGAAATGAGGTATCTCTCGTCGTCATGAACTCCCTATGACTCCTATCTTGGAGGTTGATTTATTTGATGTCTGGGGATTGACTTCATGGGACCATTTGTCAGCTCATACAGGCAAAAGTACATTTTGGTGGCAGTTGATTATGTCTCCAAATGGGTTGAGGCAGTAGCATTGACAGAGAACGATGGTAAGAGTGTAGCAGGATTTCTGAAGAAAAACATTTTCCCTAGGTTTGGCACACCTAGAACTATTATTAGTGATGGCGGCTCTCACTTCTGCAACAAAGTTTTTAGCACAGTTTTTGGCAAATATGGAGTGAAACAACACAAAGTGGTGACACCTTATCATCCCCAAACAAGTGGTCAGGTGGAGGTCTCAAACAGGGAAATAAAGGCAATATTGGCAAAAAGAGTAAATGCCAATAGAACGGATTGGGAAATAAAGTTGGATGATGCTTTATGGGCATAACGGATAGCTTTCAAAACACCCATTGGTATGTCACCGTATCAGTTAGTGTTTGGAAAGGCATGTCATTTTCCTGTAGAGTTGGAGCATAAGGCACTTTAGGCACTGAAGAAGTTAAATTTGAATTGGAATGATGCAGCCAATCTGAGGTTGGACTAAATAAATGAAATTGATGAATTTCGTTTGAGAGCATATGAGAGATCAACCTTATACAAGGAAAGGATGAAACTATATCATGATAAGCATATTGAGAAGCGAACCTTTAGTCCAGGTGATTTAGTATTGCTATTCAACTCAAGGCTACGTCTATTTCCAGGTAAATTGAGGTCTAAGTGGTCTGTACCTTTCAGAGTTACTCAAGTGTTTCAATCGGGAGCCGTTAAGCTTGAAAACGGCAAAGGTGAAAGGTTCAAGGCAAATGGTCAACGAGTCAAAGCATACATGGGGGTTCCAGAAGATGTGAAGATCATTGAGGAATGTAAACTTGATGAAGTCTGAGTAATCAAGGGCCCTGCGTTGCGCCGCGAAGTTAAATTGTGCGCTACTTGTGAGGCAACCCAAGATGTAATTGTAATAGGTAGTTTAAGTTTACATAATAGTTCTTGTTTTTATAGAGTCACAATGTTTGCAAGTGTGCAGGAACAATTTGACCAAGTGAACTTAAGGTGTAGTCTAGAGTGTTCCTCACGAGCCCCTATAAGGACCGTATATATCTTCACGGCCCGTGAAAACACCCATCAAATTAAGAGAAGGCCACTGGAAAAAAGCAAAAGTTCACGGAAGGTTTCATGGCCCATCTCACCATAGACGGACCATTTACCCTATCGTGAACTTGCAGGTCAGTTATTGGGTTTAAGTAAAGTTCAGGATCACTTGTACGAGTCGTGGTGAGCTTCACGAGCCACTTCATGACCCGTTAAGCATTGAGTCAGTCCTAACAGATTCAACTTGACCCGTGTGAAGGAAAAGGTAGGTTCAATGCTTTTAAAAGCAACCAAAGAGCAAAAAGTCAGGTTCTTCCCTCTTTTAACTTCATAATGGCTATTGGGATGCTTATGAGTTTTATTTAGCATCTATATAAAGAAATCATCAATTCATCAAAACCCTAAGTCTGCATTGCAAGAAATCTCAAATTTCAAATTCCTCACTCCCTTGTTATGCGAAATTGAGGCTTAAAACTTGAAGTAAGTTCTCTTTTAAATGATATAAGTTTGATATTATTTAAATCATGCATGGAATCACTCTTAGTATTAATCTCAAGGAAGCTTGAATGTTAGTTGATTTGGGGGTGTTCACATATTGCAAGTTTTGCATAAATTTGATAAAATTACATGTTAAATGTTTGATATCTTGTGAAATACTGTGATGGGCTGATAAAATGAGATTGAATCATAATTGTATGAAGAAGACAAGGTCGTTTGTGGAGGTGTGGCATGGCTCAAAAAGGGGTAAAGTCTCTGTGTAAGGGTGCGATCAGCTTCACGGACCGTGTAAACTTTCACAGGCCGTGAAACCTTTCGTGAACCATACTCAGATGCTGGGTGCACATTGGACTCAAGTTAACGATGGCCTAGACGAGCCATGGGACTCACCACGGACCGTCCAATGCCTCGTATATATTAAAAAATAAATAATAATAATCATAATAATACCAAATAAAAATTCTTTTCTTATTTTCATTTTCATGCATAGCAAAAGCGGAAATCTAATTATAAGTCTCAAAGCCATCTAATACATCATAAGAAAAAGTGATTGAGACGTAACCCATACATGACATAAAAAGTTTGAAATGAAATGACATAAAACTATAAGATGTCTTGGTCCTCGGAACATGAGGACTCACCAATAGATTGAGGAACTCAATAGACGTTTAGCCACGAGTGTGCGACGTAGGAACGTTGGACCCTAAATTCATGAGATAATTTAGGCACAAGTATGCATTAGTACATGGAATGTACTAAGTATGAGGCAATATGCATAAACATGAACATTATAATAAAAATGACTTAAATCGAAAAGGCATGATCATAATGAAACATTTCAAAGCTTTTTAGAGAGGAAATGACATGAAGATCATAAAACATGGTCAAGTACTTTCACATAAAGGACATAAGAAAACTTTGAAAAAAGGTAATCATTTTGTGGGATATTAGCTATAACCGAGAAAAAGACCATGAGAGCTATATTTTGGAATCCGATATATCCCTCATTCCGAAAGAAGGGGAAGCTACTTTCTAAGGTAGAATCCGTACATATCATCATTTGCTAAAGTGGATCCACTAGCTAGGTCATTGAAAATAATCCTATAGGGGCACGTAGTTTGAGACTAGAGATTGCTACTAGAGACTACCCTATTTGAGCCTCCACCTCAAAGCATTCCTGTTGCTAAGTCTAAATTTCAACGGAAGAGATAAATGTCAATTATCAATTTAACATAGGGAAAGGAAATAATAAATACCAATCCACACTTTTGAAATCAAAACACATAGAATAGCTCCTTAAAAATCATTCCACATAGATGAGAAACCCTTTCATCAATGTGAACTTATTGTGAGAAATACCATTCACAATCATTATCATCATTGTAGGTGAGAAATCCTTTCACTATTGTATCAATACTTTCCTTTCAAGGCATCATTTATTCATTTACAATAGCTTCATGAAAACATGCACATATTCATAAATTAATAATTCATAATTCATGGGTTCATTATAAGAGAATAGTTGAAAATCATAATTTATGCAAGGGTCATTGAAATTTCAACTAAATATCACAGATTAACATCGATTCATGCATTAGAATACATAATTATTCATAATCAAACATAATTGGAAGAAACCCACATTAATTGGATTGAAAACTTAAGTTGATCAATTGGGAATATGAAATCATTGGGGACCCCATGGAGTAAAAGACTCCGTGGGTGAATAGACACATACCTTGATCCTTTAAGCCCAAGAAAATGGAGAATTTGGAGACTTGATGTAATACACCAAAAATTTCAACATGTATACGATTAATTTAGTATTGACGAAAGTATTTAAGCTTGAGAAGTAAGCTGAAAATTAAGCTTAAAACTTAGAGTTGAGTGTTAATTTTAAGTAAAGGGATTAGGATTGGGAAAATGGTACAAAATAAGTGAGGTGTTTGCTTGACTAAGTTAAGCCAGTAGGTGAAAAGTAGGTACATCACCTACTTAGACTTTTTGACCAACTTAATAAGAGCAAGTAGCTGCATCACCTACCTAAGCTAAATAGATTTAATAAAGGGGAAGTAGGTGCATCACCTAGTTGACATTTGAGCAGCTTATAAACGGCCAATTAGGTGGATCACCTACTTGGCAAATTGTGGCAAAAAATCAAGAGGATAGAGGCGGTGGAGTTCCAACCATTATATGGTCATATTTGGCTCATTTATCTCTTAATTCTTACATATAAAAATCATTTTAGCTCCAACACTCTCCCTTTCTCTCAAATCTTATAACAACCACCTCAAAATTCTCTTAGGGTTCATGAAGAAACCCTCTTCATTTCCAACCGAGGTAAGTAGGAATCTTATGTGTTTAGCTTGTTCTTTCATGAAAGATTAGGATTTCTTGTTGTTCATGCTTAAAATATGGGGCAGACCTTCCCCAAGTTGACTGCCCATCTTTTCTTTGTCATTAAGAGAATTTTCTCTTCTTATTTGGTTTGTTTAAGCTCTTGAAGGAGTACAATTTAAGAGAAGAAATTTCCAGTATTTGATGTAAGTTACTGCGCCAATTTTGTCCCTCTCTTTTTGTGTAAGTTTGGATGGAGAATCTTATACATATTATTATGAAGAACTCAAAGAAAGGTGATTGGAAGCCATGTGTTTAATACTTTCCTATTGTTTTGAATGATTTTGGGGCTATTTAGGAGCTATATATATGTATTGTTGTTGGAGGCAGTGGGTAGCCTCATAGAATTGTCGAGTGGAGTTATAGTGAATTATGAAAGGAGGGTGAGAGACCACTTAATTTAGGGGGTTATGGGTGCTTGTTGCCTACCACACTTTTGTTATACTATTTTATGTTAAGAAGTGTGCGACTGTTAGTGGACTTTATAAGAAGGTCGTATGGTATACGATTACAGGAAGAAAGGAGGAAAGAACACCCTTGAATTGATAAGTCAGGGGCTTACTTCCCGGTTACTATTCTTGGGAGATCAAGTAACCTAAATTGGTTGATTAGATACTAATAATAGTTTTATGACTTATTTCATTGTAGACAAATAATCAAAAGGACAGAAGGTTAAATCGTTGTAATACACACGTTGTACAGCAAGGTATGTAAGGCTATTCAATTTCATATCCTTTGGCAAGAAGTCCCATATTCTGTGTACCAACAAATTGAGATCTCTAAGTGGTCCTGATGGTAAAAGATACGTTGTGATGGTGTACAATCTCTAGTAAAGTTAATGATTATCCTCTTACCATTCATAGTTTCACAAATATGTCAAACTACTCCTATATGTGTTCATTATCCTATATTGACGTGATTATACTTCCAAGCACTACTATGACGAAGTTACTCTAAAGAGTAAGTTTCCTGAGTTGTCCTTTAATATAAATGAGGATTCATTGAGTCAATGAGATCCTATATTACACATGTTATGAGTGTTCGTATGCCAGATACATATTCTGTCTGTTATAAATTTTATATGTCTTTAAGTGGAATGTACACGCCTTTCTTATTTTGGATCTGATCATGTGCCTCATTAGTTCACATCTTTATGCACCCATTCAGTTAACATCATCTACTAAGTGTTTAGATATCGTGTCATTTTATATAGTCTTTACCTATCCATTTGAGGAGCTATAGTCTCTATTTGGAATGCATGTACACCTCCATTTGAGTTGTCCAAATGTATTTTAAATTAACCATGTGCTAGTAGAATTACTTGCTCGCTTGTTATACTACTTAATGACTCATTTTCTACATGTCCACATGTACTCACTTGTCGTGTGTCTTCATGTCTAATTTCTGAATTAGTTCTAGCCCAATAAGATTCATTGTGTCATAGAAATTCCTATTTATTACTACATTGATGCTACATTTCTCTATTTTGCAATTATTGATACCACAAGTTTTTTATTCACATGCCTACATCACTGGTTTATAGTCCCAAAGCTCTAAAGAGTTATGAACAATCTAAAAGATTAAAGAAAAGACGTAAAGAAAATCTGTATTATTATGGGTGGTAGCCCAGGGGCTGAAAGCCTAGCATGGGTCGATCCTGAAAGCAAAGTTGTATACTTATGGGTGGTTTCTTAGGGGTTATAATACCTAGCATGGGCCAATCCCAAGTGATGTATTTACATGTGGCAGCTCAGGGGTTATGTTACCTAGCATGCGCAGATCCTAATTTGTATATGTATGAGGACAGCATCCCAGGGGATAAAATGCCTAGCATGAGTCATCCTCTTCTACCACTGATCAGCTGGTCATCATATCAAATTCTAAAAATTTTATAAAGGAATAAAGAGTAAAGTAAAGCAAAGAATATAATGTACTCAGTACCACAAAAGAGTAAGCAAAGATGGTCTTTCATCCTCATCAATACATTTATACATTGATACTTAAATTCACTTGAGCTCTTGTTTTACATATGGATACTTTATGCATTACATATTCAGTACATTATTTTGTACTGACATCCCTCATGGGGACACTGTGTTTCATGTCGCAGGTACATGTATTTGAGATAATAGAATCTGTCATATGTAAGCACAGGATACTCAGCTACCTTTGGCGAGCTCCATGTTGATTCGGGGCTTGTCGAGTCTCTGACATATATTTGATATTTTACTATAGTTAAGGGTATGGCGGGGTCCTGTCCTGACCTAAGCTAAGTGTCTATCTTTTAGAGGATTTGTAGACTAATGTTAAAATAAGCATAATTATATCTTCTTTTCTAGTAAGTAAGGCCTCAACGGCCATGCATGTACATCTATTTTGGGCCTAGCTATGTTGACCATTTATTAGTGAGTTTTATCTACTCTCTCAGAGATTTATAATTATCATAGTGGCATGTAAGATCAACACAAGTTATAAGTTGGTTTTCTCAGGCCTTTCGGGTATCGGGTGCATATCCGTCTCAATGGGACTTGGGGCGTGACAAAAGTGGTTTCAGAGCTAGTCATCCTAGGGAGTCTACAAAGCCATTTCTAGTAGAGCCTTACTTATGAATGTGTTGCGCGCCACATTTATAATTACGGGGCTGCTTAGACATTTAGGAAACGTGATGTTGTTTTATATTCTAGATCATGTGATTGAGTTAAGTGAAATAGTATATTCTTAGCACTATGATCTATGTCATCAAGATTATGCCTACTACGGTTTAGTTAAATGTGGTCAAGGGTTTGTATATCCTAAGAGGCAATTTTTTGAGGAACATTTCATGTTATCAAAATTTAGAGAAAGGCTTATAGATGTTTCTACGTTACTTGTACCTACAGGTCTATTTGTACCACTTTTATCATCTTGCTTTTTATGAGCAGGATATAGCATGTTCATTCATATGCTACACAGTAAATGGTTACATAGTCATAGAGATGGGTTGCATAATTTCCTAATAATGCTTCTGAAAAGAATGATTGGTCCTAATTGAGTCCATGATTTCCTCAAACATGGCTCCTCCAGTGGTTATAGGATCTAATCCTATGAAGTACATTCAGTATTTTGTCAGTAATATACATAGAATCTTTAGGATTATGTATGTATTAAAAATAAAAGTGGTTAAGCTGGCTTTCTATTAGTTCAAACATGTGGCATTATAATAGTTCGGTAGGACATATAACAATGCTATTTGCAAGAGATACTCTTAGTGGGCCGATAGATCCCATATTTTTATTTATCATCCTGAGTATGTTAGTAACTTGAATTTTAAGATATGCATATTATAGGTTAAATTAAATGACTCGTTGGGTTGTTAGAAAACTTAGAGGATAAGTGTTTTAGTTGTTTTGAATAAAAGTATATGTGCCCCATTGTTATTATATTTTTGTTATATAGGAATGCATGATTAAGGATTGAGGTTGAAAATATTGAGGGGTTAGCCATAAGTGATGATGATCGAGGTTGAAAATATTAAGGGGTTAGCCATAAGTGATGATTTATTAGGATATTCATAGTACTTGAAGGCATAGATTAATAATCAGCAGGAGAATAATTGGTTATATATGAAATAAAGGACAAAAATATTTGAATACTATAGAACCGAGAGATGAATTGAGTAAAGTTCTTTGGTAGTATGAGAAGGCAACATATGTGATTATTAGAAGAATCATTGACATAGATTGTGTCCTTATCATACAAAATGCTTAGTAAACATGTGAAGTAAGAAAGATATATAGACTCTTTAACAGCTATAATCAAACGCAAAGGCGTACCAAATATATCCTCTGAAATAACTTTTTTAACTTTTGATTAGAGACAGAAGTCATTTTCTATTGATCTGAATTTTGGTATTTAGTACTAATAGCTACAAGAACAGAGAGTGCAATCAAAAGGTCACTTGGGTAAAAAATATATTTCATCTCATGTGGTACGCTGAAATGTACTTGCATCATATGTATAAATGAAATATGGTTTCGCATATAATATTATTATCAACTAAGAAAGAAGACAATTTCTAAGGTTTAGGTATGACCTATTCATTTGATTCCTCACTACCAAGATTCACTTGATTATGGTTTATGATGCCCTCAAGGTTCACTTGTTCATTTTCTTATTTGAACCTTAATAAGGTATTAAACATTGAGGGTGGTGTATTTCAGTCCAGTAACAAAATAGAGTTGGCCTCAACCTCTTCCTCTATGAATGAATTAAAGAGAATTTCTCCTTCGGCTTTTCTCCATTATTTTTATTAACTTAGAAAGAAGCCAGTTCTGATGGTTGGAATACCGATTAGAAGAATTCTCAAGGTTACAAAACAGCATGGGAAAATTGCATGTGTGTTATGATGAGTAAAGAAACACAAGCAGAACTACACCAACCGTGACTTAGAACTAGCGGTAGTATTTTTGCATTTAAGATTTGGTAGAGTGTTTCAATAGGCTGTCTCTTTGTTTACAAAGGCTTTGATTGCTTATATGATTGTACACGTTATGTGTCGTATACCTCAGTATGGATTATTTTCTCATATGTTACATATAACATGGAACACTTGCAGGTAGGTTCTATCTGCTTCATAAATCTCTCGCTTTTGTTATATATTTCATATGACCTTGTTCTAGTTCACCAATTACTTGCCACAGATAACTTGTCCATATTTTGTAAGCATCATATATTAATGTTTCATATTTATAGATATTACAAATTACTAGCTCATGGATCATATGTACCATGTCACTTGTCTAGATATTACATGCTTCATAGACCATCTACCCATATGTCTCATGATTCATAGCCTACTTGTTTACATTATAAACCCCGTAGATTATTTGTCCATGTAGATGGATGGATAAGCATAGTGCCCTATCAAGATGCGAGGAAAAAAATAGTTAGAGTATCACATTGGCAATCGTGTGTTTTACAGAGTACACCTATTAAAGGGCTTAATGAGATTTTGAAAGAAAGAGAGTTGTGCCCTTGATGTGTTGGGCCTTAACATATAGAGAATTGAACAAGAGGCTTAAGATAGAGCTACCTTTAAAGTTAAATCACATACACCACAGTATTTCACAGCCTATGCAGTTTTAACATTTAGGGGATCCATAACTTATTGTAGTATGAAGTCATAGAGAACTTATCACTAGAGAAAGTACTAATGTCTATCCTTCACTAATATATTAGAAAGTTCAAAGTATTTAAGAATGTAGTTTCTGTTAGAGTGTGGTGTAGGAGTCAAAGAGAATAAAAGGGCCACGTGAGAATTGAAGAACTTTCCAAAGGTAAAGAATCCATATTGTTCCAAAAATTTCATGAGATTTTGACATCGCTTGTCCTCCTTACCTGATTATAGGGTTCACATGCATGAATTCACTTGTTAATAGGATCCCCTAATTACTTCTTAACATCATTTCATTTGATATTTTAGTCATGCATCACAAGTTCAAATGTGTAGTTCATACTTGGGATTACATATTAAAAAAAGTTTCACATCAAGCTAGTGTATAAACAACAAGAGAGAAACGAAAGTCATACCATATAAAATTGTTTCACCTGAAAATATGTCGCCGAGAGGAGCCTTATTTTTATTTGTCTATTTAGTATGCTTCAGCTGTTTAAATGTCGTGTGAGGCTTTTATATGTGTATATAGTTAGCTGGCATGTTTTGAATAGTCTCGTTTACAAAGGAAATTCTGAAACCAATTTTAGAGATATGCTAGAGTCGACATAATTTAGAACTACAATCCTCATTCGAGGACGAATGATCAAAAGGGGGGATGATGTAACACCCCATACATTTCAACATGTATACGATTAATTTAATATTGATGAAAGTATATAATCTTGAGAAGTAAAGTGAATATTAAGCTTAAAATTTAGAGTTGAGTGTTAAGTTTAAGTAAAGGGATTAAGATTTGGAAAATGGTGTTAAATAAGTGAGGTGCTTGCTTGACTAAGTTAAGCTAGTAGGTGAAAAGTAGGTTCATCACCTAAATAGACTTTTTGACCAACTTAATAAGAGTAAGTAGCTGCATCACCTACCTAAGCTAAATAGATTTAATAAAGGGGAAGTAAGTGCATCACCTAGTTGACATTTGAGCAGCTTAAAAATGGCCAAGTAGGTGGATCACCTACTTGGCAAATTGTGGCAAAAAATCAAGTGGATAGTGGCGGTGGAGTGCCAACCATTATAGGGTCATATTTGTCTCATTTATCTCTTAATTCTTACATATAAAAATCATTTTAGCTCCAGCACTCTCCCTTTCTCTTAAAGCTTATAACAGCCACCTCAAAATTCTCTTAGGGTTCATGAAGAAACCCTCTTCATTTCCAGCCAAGGTAAGTAGAAATCTTATGTGTTCAGCTTGAATCTTTCATGAAAGATTTTGATTTCTTGTTGTTCATACTAAAAATATGGGGCAGACCTTTCCCCAAGTTGACTGCCCATTTTTTCTTGGTCATTAAGAGAATTTTCTCTTCTTATTTGGTTTATAGTGTTAAGGTAAGTTTAAGCTCTTGAAGGAGTACAATATAAGAGAAGAAATTTCTAGTATTTGAGGTAAGTTACTGCCTCAATTTTGTCCCTCTCTTTATGTGTAGGTTTGGATGGAGAATTTTATACATATTATTATGATGAACTCACGGAAAGGTGATTGGAAGCCATGTGTTTAATATTTTCCAATTATGCTGAATGATTTTTTGGCTGTTTAGGAGTTGTTTATATGTATTGTTGTTGGAGGCAGTGGGTGGCCTCATAAAATTTTCGAGTGGAGTTATAGTGAATTAGGAAAGGAGGGTGTGACACCACTTAATTGAGGGGGTTATGGTAGCTTGCTGCCTACCACACTTTTGTTATACAATTTTTTGTTAAGAAGTCTGCGAGTTTCGGGGGTCTTTATAAGAAGGTTGTATAGTATAGCGATTCGAGGAAGTAAGGAGGAAAGCATACTCTTTATTGATAAGTCAGGGGATTACTTTCCTTTTACTATTTTGGGGAGATCAATTAACCTAAATTGGTTGATTAGCTACTAATAATAGTTTTCTGACTTATTTAATTGTAGATAAATAATCAAAAGGACAGAAGGTTAATTCATTGTAATACACAAGTTGTGCAGCAAGGTATGTAAGGCTATTCAATTTCATATCCTTTGGCATGAAGTCCGATATTCTGTGTACCAACAAATTGAGATCTCTAAGTGATCCTCAAGGTAAAATATACGTTGTGATGGTGTACAATCTCTAGTATAGTTAATGGTTATCCTCTTAACATTCATGGTTTCATAAATGTGTCAAACTACTCCTATATGTGTTCATTATCCTATATTGACGTGATTATGCTTCCAAGCACTAGTATAACGAAGGTATTCTAAAGAGTAAGTTTCGTGAGTTATCCTCTAATACAAATGAGGACTCATTTACACATGTTATGAGTGTTTGTATGCCAGGTACATATTCTGTCCATTATACATTTTATATGTCTTTATGTGGAATGTACACGTCTTCCTTATTTTGGATCTGATCGTGTGCCTCATTAGTTCACATGTTTATGCACCCTTTTAGTTGACATCATCTACTAAGTGTTTAGCTAACGTGTCATTTTATATAGTCTTTACCTCTCCATTTGAGGAGTTATAGTCCCTACTTGAAATGCATTTATGCCTCCATTTGAGATGTCCAAATGTATTTTAAATGAACCATGTGCAAGTAGAATCACTTTCTAACATGTTATACTACTTAATGCCTCATTTTCTACATGTCCACATGTACTCACTTGTCGCGTGTCTTCATGGCTCATTTCTGAATTTGTTTTAGCCCAATAAGATTCATTGTGTCATATAAATTCCTAAGTATTGCTACATTGATGTTACATTTGTTTCTTATTCCATTATCGCTGCCTCAAGTCTTTTATTCACATGCCTACATCACTGGTCTATAGTCTCAAAGCTCAAAAGAGGTATGAACAATCTAAAAGATTAAAGAAAAGACGTAAAGAAAATCTGTATTATTATGGGTGGTAGCCCAGGGGCTGAAAGCCTTGCATGGGTCGATCCTGAAAGCAAAGTTGTATACTTATGGGTGGTACTTCAGGGGTTAAAATACCTAGCATGGGTCAATCCCAAGTGATGTATTTATGGGTGGCAGCTCAGGGGTATAATACCTAGCATGGGCCGATCCTAATTTGATTATGTATGAGGACAACATCTCAAGGGCTAAAATTCCTAGCATGGGTCATGCTCTTCTACCACTGATCAGCTGGTCATCATATCAAATTCTGAAAAGTTTATAAAGCAAAGAAGAGTAAAGTAAAGCAAAGAATATAATGTACTCAGTACCCCAAAAGAGTAAGCAAAGGTGGTCTTTCATCCTCATCGATACATTTATACATTGATACTTAATTTCACTAGAGCTCTTGTTTTACACATGGATACTTTATGCCTTACATATTCTGTACATTCTTTTGTACTGACATCCCTCATGGGGACGCTGTGTTTCATGTCGCATGTACAGGTATTTGAGATGATTAAATCTTTCATATATAAGCACAGGATACTCAGCTCGCTTTGGTGAGCTCCATGTTGATTAGGGGCTTGTCGAGTCTGTAACATATATTTGATATTCTATTATAGTTAAGGGTATGGCGGGGTCCTGTCCCGACCTAAGCTAAGTGTCTATCTTTTAGAGGCTTTGTAGACTAATGTTAAAGTAAAGCGTAATTATGTCTTGTTTTCTAGTAAGTAAGGCTTCAACGGCCAAGCATGTACATCTATTTTGGGCCTTGCTATGTTGACCATTTATTAGTGAGTTTTATCTACGCTCTCACAGATTTATAATTATAATAGTGGCATGTAAGATCAGGACAAGTTATAAGTTGGTTCTCGGGGGCCTTTAGGGCATCGGGTGTCCCAATGGGACTTGGGGAGCTACACTTGAATGGAACCCTAACTCTTCTTCTTGTTCCTTAGGTTGAGAGAATTAGGGAGGATGAATTCGGTTAAGTTTTGGAAAATTAAGAGAATGAGTTGTGAATGGGTAATTTGGGGGTTTGAAACCTTTATATAGGGCTTAGGCTAGATGAAAAAATGACATAGTATTGGGTAAAAACAATTAGGAAAAGAAAATAAAAACCGCTTTAAAAAAACCACCAAGCCTCACCAATGGTTTAAACGTATGGTCTGTAGGTCCTACTACGGACCATCATGGTCGAACGTAGGTAAGGTTCAGAAACTCTGATCTAGACCATCATTCGACAGTGCCCATGTACGGTTCGTAGGACTATCTATGTTCCATACATGACCATCATAGATCCTAACCATCCCCTTAAAATTTAACTTCATCTCCCCTCTCCCTATAGATGCCATCTACGGTAGTAGATGCTTCTACCAACCGTAGATGGGAGCCGTAGGTCATGCCTGCAACTCAAAAACTACATTTTCCTTGTTTTTTAAATCATAGGCTGTAACACTTCGTATTCCAAAAGAAGAAAATTTTAGTTTTCAGGTTGGTTGTCAGTACGAACGGAAGCAATCTAGGGACCGTAGGTTGACTTACGGGCTGTAGGTAGGTATAGTAGATGACAAGGTAAATATTGTAAAATTGTCAAGTTTCAGGATCCCATTGACGGTTCGCCCGGATAACTTGTCATTTCATGAATAAGTCATAGGTAGGTCTTGTAGGACCCTCCAGACTTTGTGAAATTTTAATCATTCAAGATTAGACTGACGGTTGGTATGTACGGTCTGTCAATGGACCTACGGATCGTACATGGGTCCCGTCTTTTAAAGATCCAAAACATTAGTTTCTTAATCTTTCTACGGTTTGACAAGACGGTCCGTAGTTGGACCTAAAACCGTAGGTCGAGATTTGACAATTATTTTTAAGGGTGTTTTGGTCTTTTCCGTAATTAACCTATTCCTAATCAAGGTCTGTTAAGCCCTAATCCTACACCCTATATAAGGCTTCTAAGACTAATTCTCTCACTTTCTAATCACTCCCAAATTCCCTCCAAAGTGTTTCCCCAAATATTTCTCTCTCTAGAAGGTTGAAGAAGAAGAAGATTCTAGGGTTTCCATTCAAGTCTCCGAAGTTAACCATTGATTTGAAACTTTCGACATCAAGGTATGATAGCTTTCACCTATGGAGTCCTTTCCTCCATAGGGTTCCTAAATTCCCCAATTTACAAAGTTAGAATTGTTCAATTAGAATTAGGGTTTTCTACTATCTTATGGGTTCTTTCAAATTTTGATCTAATGTATTGAATGGAGTCTTTTTATGCATGAATTGAGATTAATCCAATGATTTTAAGATGAAATTATATGAGCCCATACATGATTTATGGTTTTCAAGCTATCATTCTATGATGAAGTTAATGAATGATCAAAAGATGGATTTTATGAAATTAAGGATGTTCAATTATGAAATTTATGAAGGTTTAAGTTGCTTTGAGAGTGAAGCATTGGTATTATGTTGTTGTGAAAGGTTTTCTCACATATAACTCAAATCATGGATGTGAATGGATATTCTCACATAAAAGATTCACAAAGGTTGAAAGGTTTTCTCAATTAAACTTTCAATCAGGATTAAGGAGCTATTCTAATGAATAAAAAGGGGCAAGAGGCGATTACCCATGTCTTTAAATGATAAGATAAGTTATGAATTATGACTATTCCATGGCATTTATGCTTCGCACTGATAACACTCAACTACACCTATCACGATTCAAGATGTGGGTGGTCACTAGTAATATATACCCAATGAGGAGTTGGGGTCAATCGCACGAGGAATGGTCTAAATACTGATTTCAAAGATAAAGTACTAAAGTGATCTAACTTTTTAGGTTAAAACTATGCATAATGTAAATCTTCAAAGTTTCAATTATCAAATAAGAGGAGTTTTGAATGATTGATTTCAACAAACACGAATTAAAAATGAATTTAACAAATGAGAAAAGGGACCTTAGGGATGTGTGAGTGTGCAATTACTAATTTCACTAAATGGGTCATAACAGATTACTTAAGTATGTTGAATCATAATGGCTAGGGAAGATTACACTATGATAGCTATTTTACAATTAACTATCATGCTTTCAATTGGGTTTTATCAAACCCAAACAAGCATTACAATTAGAGAACAATCTAATACCTTAACTCAATCCACATTAACAAGCTGGGTAGTACAAGAAATAAATGATAAAATCATCAATTGCTAATTCAACTCAAATGCATCTTCTACAAGCATACAAAGAGATATAAACTAGAACTTAATTTGCAACATCAATTCATAAGATGAAAACATGACTGAACAATTGAACCCAATCTAAATCAGCATTTAATTCAGCAATCCATAAGACCCACAAGCTAATTAGTTAATTGAAAACATAATCACACCCCTAAGGAATTGGTCGTTTTAGCCAATCATAGGAAGAATGAAGAAATAGTTACCAAATATGTTAGCCATTGATTTTCCAGGTCTTCAAACAGAAAATACATTCAACTAAAATTATACCCAATGTATCAATTCCCAAGAAACTACAAGAATAGTTCATAAATATCACCCAAAGTGCAATGTACTTTCTAAGTTCGAGTTCTGGTTCTTCTCTCAATCACTATATGCTCAATTTAATTTAAAATTTTCTATTTATACTTTTCAAAAAATTTCACAAATTTTCATATGTCGGAGCATTCAGCGGCGTAAGTCGGGCTCGCCCTTCCACTCGGCAATGTGCCGAATTGCCTGTTCTCGCCTTTTAGTGCTTGACTTCAGTACTGATTTCATGCTGAAACATTAGGTGATGAACATCGGGCTTGCCGTTCTGATCGGTGACTCACCATCTGGTTCCCCAACTCATCGACTTGACTTAGATATTCTCCTTGTCTGCTGGAACTTTAGGCGATACAATGTCCACTAGGTGTGTCGCCGAGTTCCATTTTGCGAGCTTCAACCTTCCCGTTCCTTCAATTTTGCAACTTTTCAATTTCTTTTTGCCTTATCTTATCCTTGCCTCATTACAAAACTCAACTTGATGCACATAAAAGGTTTAACATTAGTTATTAGTACAAAATAGGCCTTCAGGACAACAATTTAGTATAAATGAAGCTCTAAATGAGTCAAAACTACCGACTCATCAACACCCCCAACTTAAACTTTTTCTTGTCCTCAAGTAAAACAAGATATCAGTGAGCTCAATAGGGATGTCTATAAACAGTACTCCTTGAGAATCCACATGAAAATGCACACAAGGCTCAATCTAAGATACAAGGAACTAATGTACACTTAAAAGCATCAAATTCTGACTAGCCATCATAAATTAAAGACTATGCTCACAACCGCTCACTTTAAACACATATTCATGCCCACAAGAATATTTGAATGCCCTTACACCAAGAAAGATTCCATTCTCTCACCAAGTAAATTTAGATCAACAGTTTGGAATCAACACAACACTCACACTCTCAAAAGAGAAAAAGTATGCACAACTCTACCCGTAGGCTTCCCGGATTTTCCTTCTAACATTCACAAGGTTCATGCAAAATAAAAAAGGACTTTAGAGGCTTATGGTGGGGCTGGGGTTCATGGTATGATCTTTTTTAGGTTAGTGACTCTACCTTCGTGAAGCATGGTTCCCAATTTTTCCTTTTCTCTCTTTCTTCCCACTCTTCAACTTCTCAAATGATCATTTGACACTTTGCTGCACATAAAACATTTTTAGGAACACCCTTTCTTGTTTTTACATTAATGTATTACGACGCTATCTTATTTGAAATTTTTTTCTTTTTCTTCTTTTTTTATATGGAGGGGTTCCATCTTTTTCACAAACAACTTTTCAAAAGATCAAGTTCATGAACCTCTAGCTTAATTTCTTTCTTCATTCACACCACACCCCCAACTTAGACTTTTAGCCTAAGTTGGCTATTCAAACTAACCAAATATTTCACAAATGTTATAGGTGAGCAAGATATGGCATTATCAAAAAAATGGCTAAGGTTTTTGCATTTGTGGTTTCATTCAAAGAAAAGAGATAGGCTTAAAAGGTGCCAAGCTGGGTTCACACACTCACAAGGTGGCCAACAAAGGTATAGAAATTTGGTTCACCCATAAAAATGTATGCCTGAGATCATTTCCCATATTAACCAATGCTTAGTCAATCGAACTAACAGGGCAAGTTCAAGGCATCATCATACACACCTTTCAAGTAAAGCTCACCACACATGGCATTCAAACACAATTGTGGATCACAACTCTACGAGTCAATCTTACGTGCAACGATCATTTCCAGACTCACCATCGACAATTCGCTAGTCACAACAAGAGGCTAAGAGTTTACACAAGACTATGCAACTAAAATTTACCTTGTTGGATGCACACCAACATATCGTTCAATCAAGAAGACTACTCAAGCCATCGATATTGAACATAATCGACACTCAAAAGTACAAGAGAACTACCATAATTCATTCTGCACAAAATCAACAATGATAAGTAAAGAGAGATATCATGAGAAATCAAAACAATTTCTTTCAATTAAAATAACTTCCAAAATAAAAAAAAAACTACAATCAAACCTACAACCAAATGGGGTTGGGAAAAGCACCACCCCACCAAAACGACAAAGTAGTGTCCTCAATGCAAAATAAAAAAATAAACATAAAAACTAAAGATAAAGGTAGTGCAATAGAAGGTCCCCTATCCCGATATGCCTGAGGTGTGCCATCAGCCTGGGCATCAGTGCCCTATACACTGTCCTTGGTCTGCTGGGTCCCACTCGACCCAATCATCGACGACCCCTGGAGAGAATCGACAGTGGCAGCTTGGACCATATCATCCTCCAGATCCCCGAGATCCACAAACACCTCTCGATCCCTCACACCAAGGTCCTTCTCATCCGGCTCAGGTGCATCAGACGCACCCTCATCATCAGCTGTCGGCGCAACACCGATGGTGATAGGTGGAGGAATATCTACACTCATACCCTCTGGTACATCCACACTACCCCAAATCATGTTAATGTCTACGGACTTCAGCTCGCCCATGTCTCTCCTCAAATTGGTAATATCGGTGCGGATGGCTGTCAAGTTAGTAAAAGATCCCTCTTTCTGCTCACACACCTCAACTCTAGTGGTGAGGGCTGACAAAGACTCCCCGGGAGCTATAATAGTCCGGCGCTGATCAGCCAACCCTACTTGAATGGAGACAAGTGCGGCAGCTAAAGTTGGCTCAATCAATCCCGGAATAGCTGCCTCAACCCGAGAAGCTCGTGCATCCGCTGAATGGTAAAGGTGACCCATCTTGATGATCATGGCCTGTGTCAAAGGCCGATCATCGGGAGATTTAGCTGGTGCAGGGGCAGAAGTGGCAGGAGCATCACAGACAGGAACACATGTCGGCTCAACTGCGGGAGTGGGAGAACCAGTCTCAATTGCCTCGATATCCACTACCAGAGACATGTATACTAGAGGTCACCTCCTCCTCTCGGCTTCATCCTTCATATACTCGGCCTCGATCTACCGAATGTCACAAGATGAGGTTGAAGTGGCCTCAACATCCATCTTCAGATCGAACGGAACACCAGCCCGCCTGCACAACTCACTAATCAAAATCGGGAATGGGAGGGAGGTGTGCCGCTGTTTTGCCCTCATCAACATCTCAAACTCAATGATCATTTCTAAATTCAACATTTGCCTATCTATCAAGCAATCGAAAAGAGCAGCTTTCTGATGTCGAAGAATCTTCTCCTTTTGCAACGGCATGAGAGTACTACTCAAAAACCCAAACCAATACTGCACAACCATATTGAGGTCCTTTTTCTCGATTATGGTCCCAGCATCTAACAACTGGAGGGGCATCACTAATTAACAAAATTAACCACGCCTTAATGGTCTCCAAACTACCCTTTAGCTTGTTGGCCAATGAATGCCTACACTTATATGTGCAACCGATGACATCATTAATCTCGGTGTAGCTGCACTTAAAAGTAACATCCTCCTCATTAACTCTAAATTTAAAATCACCGCTCTCCACGTCGACAAGTACTCTCCCGGTAGCAAAGAATGGTCTACCAAAAATAATAGGGATCTCGACATCTGTCACACAATCAAGTATAACAAAGTCTGCCAGAAATATGAACTTGTCCACCTTTACCAAAATGTCATAAAGAACAGCGATAGGTCGCTTAATAGAACGATGAGCCATGTGAAGTTGCATTGTAGTAAACTTAGGCTCACCTAGCCCAAGTTGCTTAAAAATAGCATATGGCATCAAGTTAATACTAGCTCCAAAATCACACAATGCTTTGGCAAATTTGAACAATCCAATAGTGCAAGGTATCGTGAATGCTCTTGGATCATCCTTTTTCACAACCACATTTGACATAATAGCGCTGCAACTATTGGATACTTCAACCATCTCAAAGTCCATACTTCTCTTTTTCGTGACCAATTCATTCATAAACTTAGCATATCCCGACATCTCTAGTAATGCATCCACCAATGTAAGATTTATAGAGAGAGACTTAAAAACAGAGGAAACTTTTTAAATTTAGCATTGTCATCACTCTTCTTCAACCTTTGTGGCAATGGAGGGTTAATTTTAGGCAATGGAGGGTTAATTTTAGGCAATGGATTTTGAGAAACCGATTTAGACATATCTCCCAAATTTGACGTAGTAGTTCCACCGGGAGTAACATCATTCGTTGAATCAACATCTTTGTTGGGAACATCATTGTTCACATCATCATCAAGGCCTTCATCATCATTCACAATAGGTGGAATTGTACTCCGTTTAGCCCCATCGACCTCAACCACATCACTCCCCAAAACTTTTCCACTTCGCGTCACAATTTTCATACACTGAGCATTCTCATTCTTTGGGTTAGCCAACTTGTCACTAGGAAGGCCACCATTTGGTGTTTGATTCAATTGAGTGGATATTTTGACCTTTTTTTATTCAAGATGTTTATTTGAAGCTGAGTGAGATGTCACTATTTGATTTAGAGAAGAGAAATCAGCCTTCATCTCCTTGAGTACTTTGTCCGAACCTTCCACCTTGTGCAAAATACGAGCAAGCATATCTTCAGTCATAAAGCTTTCAGGATCAGCCTTCGGTTCGGTAACTTTGGGATAATCATTTGGAGGCACATACCGATCTCTCGCACCATCTCTCCAATTGGCACCTTGATCACGCCACTCCCGATTGTCTCTCCAAGCACCACCTTGTTCTTTGTTCAAACCTTGATTCCCACCCAGCTTTTGATAGCTCGGACGATAACCCACCATTTGATTCGACACAAATTGGACTTCTTCATTATACATGGCTTCAAATTTAGCATCATCCGGACTCATAGCCACTACATTCACGGCATTGGAACCCGCACCCATATGATTTTTTTTCAATAAATCCATCTAGGTCATCATCTTAGCCATATTCGCATCACGCTCTTGGTCTTTCTCAATTTGTTCCTTAGTCATTCTGACAATAAGAGGTGATACTTGGTCTTCTCTTGTGTGCCATGCCCGGTTGATTTTAGTCATATCATCAAGCAACGTTGACGCAATAGGAAATGGTTGTCTCATGATTCCACTTTGGATTAAACGATTAGCAATAGACTTGTTCCCGAATCAATGCTACGGTAAAGGTATTGCAACAACACATTTAAAGGTAAACCATGAGTAGGACATTGTAGAAGGAGTTTTTTGAACCTAAGCCATGACTGATGAATTGGTTCACCATCAATTCTCTTGAAGTTCTGAATACCATCACTCAACTTCACCATCTTCGAATGGGTAAATAATCGTTCAAGGAATGCTTTTGTAAGTTCCACTCAAGAAGTAATTAAATCACTTTGTAGTTTAGCCAACCAATTCATTACATTCCCAAGTAGAGAGAAGGGAAACAGCCCAAGTCGGATTGACTCTTGAGAGATGTTCTTGAACGTGAAAGGGCTACACACGTCAAGAAAGTTCTGGATATGCTCATGAGGATCCTCATAAGCAAGTCCTCCAAAGAAACGTTTGATTTGCAACAGTTGAAGCATGGTCCCGGTCACATGAAAGATAACATTACCCACAATAGGGGGCAAGCGTATGGCTCCAGCGCTTCCGACTTGAGCAGCATTGAAGTCATTCAAATTACCAACGTCATCATGCACATGATGCACATCATAATTCTGACCAATAACATTACCATCTTCACTCATGTTGTCACCTTTTGAAAATAAGCAATGAAAAGACTAATAAGTAAATTCGACTACAATAAAACTAGTTCACAAAAACACATCAATACAAGAATTGTAGACACCATTCCCCGACCATAGTGCCATTTTTTTGATAACGCTCAACAACACCTGTCACGATTCAAGAGGTAGGAGGTCGCTCACAATATATACCTGACGATGAGTTGGGTCGATCCCATGAGGAATGTTCTAAATACAGAATTCAAATATGAAGTACTAAAGTGATCTAACTTTTTGTAGGTTAAAACGATGCATAAAATAAATCTTCAAAGTTTCAATTATCAATTAAGATAAGTTTTGAATGATTGATTTAAACAAGCACGAATTAAAAAGGAATTTAACCAATGAGAAATGGGACCTTAGGGAGTGTGAGTGTGCAATTACTAATTTCACTTAATAGGTCATCACGGATTGCTTAAGTATGCTGAATCATAATGGGTAGGCAAGATTACACTATGATAGCTATTTTACAATTAACTATCATGTTTTCAATTGCGTTTTATCAAACCCCAAAAAACATTAAAGTTAGAGAAAAATCTTATACCTTAATTCAACCCACTTTAACAAGCTGGGTAGTACAAGCAATACCTCATACAATCATTAATTACGAATTCCACTCAAATGAATCTTCTACAAGCATACAAAGAAATATAAACTAGAACTGAATTTCCAACGTCAATTCATAAGATGAAAACATGACTTAACAATTGAACCCATTCTAATTCAACATTTAATTCAGCAATCCATAAGACCCACAAGCTAATTAGGCAATTGAAAACATAATCACACCCTTAAGGCATTGGGGTTTTAGCCAATCATAGCAAGAATGAAGAAATAGTTACTAATATGTTAGTCGTTTATTTCCCAGGTCTTCAAACAACAAATACAATCAACTAAAATTATACCCAATGTATCAATTTTCAAGAAACCACAAGAATAGTTCACAAAAATCACCCAAAGTGCAATGTACTTTCTAAGTTCGAGTTCTGATTCTTCTCTCAACCACTCAATGCTCAATCTAATTCAAAAATTTCTATTTATAATTTTCCAAAAATTTCACACATTTTCAAATGTCGCAGCATTTGGTGGCGTAAGTTGGGCTCGCCCTTCCACTCGGCAATAAGCCGAATTGGCTATTCTCGCCTTTTAGTGCTTGACTTCAGTGCTGATTTCATCCTGGAAGATTAGGCGATGAACATCCAGCTTGCCGTTCAGATCAGTGACTCGTCGTCTGGTTCCCCAGCTCACCCACTTGACTTAGATCTTCTCCTTGTCTACTGGAACTTTTGGCGATACACTGCCCACTTGGCGTGTCGCCGAGTTGCCTTTGGTGTGCTTCAGCCTTCTTGTTCCTTCAATTTTGCAACTTTTCAGCTTCTTTTTGTCTTATCATGTCCTTGTCTCATTCAAAAGATCAACTTGCTGCACATAAATGATTTAACATTATTTATGAGTACAAAATCAGCTTTAAGGACACCAATTTTGTACAAATGAAGCTCTAAATGAGTCAAAACTATCAAATCATCAAGCGGACAATTGGCGATTACCCATGTCCTATAAACTATGTGCAACCATAGGTTGTCTTGATAGACATTAACTAGTGGATCCACTAAAGCTAGAAATTATTCTTCTTACTTTGGCAAGTAAGGACACCTCTTTTCGGTGTGGGGTAGAGACCAAATTCCATGTTATAGCTCACATGGTCTATGTCGGTTAAGGCTAATTCCCAACAAAATGAACTAAGGTTGCTTTCTAAAGGCTTTTAAATATATGTTGTTTTAAGCTGATTTCCTTGCATTGATCATGGCACTTTACTTCCATGCCTTCTATTATGTCATCATATGATTTAACTTGGTCATTATACTTTATATATAGACCTTTTTGCATGATTTTATAAGCTATATGCATAGTTATCATACTTGGTACATTTTTGTACTGACGCTTACTATTGGCTAAATTTTTTCTCCTAATTATAGGATCCGGCTCATCTCCATCCTCCCATGGGTAGTTCGCTGTGATAGAGACTTTGAAGTTTTGGTGAGTCCTCATATATTTGACGACATAGCCACATTTAACTTTCATGTCATTTTCATTTAAAGACTTTTTGGGTTACATCCCACTTTCATTCCATTCATGTGTTAGATGGCTTTGAGACTATTTTTAGACTTCCGCTCTTTTGATATGAAATTGTCTTTGAACTTAATACTTACTATTATCTTGTAAAATGTATGCTAAGTAGCTTGTATATGGGCTTTCGAGGTCTTGTGCGCCATGTCACATTTAGGGGGTACTTTAGATCATGACAAAACATGGTATTAAAAGCACAAGGTTTTAGAAATGTCCTGGGATGTCTCAAAAGCCACGTCTGGTAGAGTCTTTTTCAGGGGTGTGAAGCGCGCCACACTTATGAATGAGAGGCTATAAGATGTTTAGTAAACTCAACTTCTTTCATCACTAGAAAGTCGTGGGATAGAGTTAATCTCTATATGTATCTCTCCTAATTCCTATCCAATGCTTTTTAAGGATATGGCCACTCGGAGGGCATATGGTAGGAGGAATGCGAGACAGAATGTGGAACAAGAAACTCCTCAAGTTTCGATTGACCCTTTGGCTGAACAAGTGACTACTGTAGAGTTTAGGGCTGCTTTTCAAGTATTGGTCCAAGCCATGACATCTCAAGTCAACAGGGCAGCTATGGTCCCCGTGAACCCAAATGTGGGTACGACGGCATCTAGAGTGAGGGACTTTACAAGGATGAACCCTCCAGAGTTTCATGGGTCTAAGGTTGAGGAAAATCCTCTAGAATTCATTGATGAGGTGTATAAAGAGCTAATGATCATGGGTGTAACCCCGGTGGAAAAAGCAAAGTTCGCCGCTTATCAACTCAAAGGTGTAGCTCAAGTGTGGTTTGAGCAATGGAAAAGTGAGAGGGCGGTTGATGCGGGTCCTGTTGATTGGGAGAAGTTTAAGGTTGCTTTTATTGAGAGGTTCTTTTCCCTTGAGATGTGGGAGGTAAGGGTGTTTTATTTCATTAACCTTCGTTAAGGAAGCTTGAGTGTGAAATAGTATGCCTTGAAATTCACCCAATTTTCTAGGTATGCTCCTATTATGGTTGCCGATCTAAGGGCAATGATGAGTAAGTTTGTGTCAGGAGTGTTTGTTATGGTAGTCAAAGTATGTTGCACCGCCATGCTTATCAATGATATGGACATTTGTCATTTAATGGTTCATGCTCAACATATAGAAGAGGAGAAACTTAAGGAAAAGTCTAGGGAAAGAAAGAGGGAAAAGACCGGTGATGGTGACTTTTCACACTCAAGGTCCGATGGGTATGGTCGTCCTATGTTTCAACAAATGTTTTCCGGTCAAGGTTCCTTCAATGATCCCCCTAGGTTCAACAAAGATAGAATGTCTAAGCGTAAGACTCGAGGAGGAAATTGTGGTGGATCTTTATCAACTACTTGTGCTAAATGTGGAAAGAAGCATGAGGGTAGAGGCTTAGCCGATACATATGGTTTCTTCTGTTGTGGTAAGAGTGGTCATAAGATAAGGGATTGTCCATCACGTATGACTTATGGAAGAGAAGGTACACGGGCTCAACCTAGTAGTTCGGGTTTGAATGTCCCCAAGCAAAATCAGTTCTATGCATTCTAAAATCGACATGATCAAGAGGGTTCTCCTGATGTGGTTACCGGTATGCTGAAAGTCTTTAATCTTGATGTTTATGCTTTGCTTCATCCCGGTGCTACCTTGTATTTTGTGACGCCATATGTGGCTATGAGGTTTTAAGTTCTTTCGAATATGTTGTTAGATCCTTTCTCCGTCTCTACTCCTATTGGTGAATCGATCGTGGCTAAGAGAGTTTATAGGAATCGTCGCGTCTCCATATCCCATAGAGTCACTCATGTTGATCTTGTAGAACCTGGATTGGTTGCATTCATGTTATGCTTCTATTGATTGTAGAACCTGAGTGGTCAAGTTTTAGTTTCCAAATGAACCTATCCTAGAACTGAAATGGGTAAATTCTATGCTTAAGAGTTGATTTGTTTCTTGTCTTAAAGCTAGGAAGATGATTTCTAAGGGTTGCATATACCACCTTGTTTGGGTTAAGGATATGGATTTCTAGACCCCTATCTTTGAGCCGGTCCCCGTTGTTAATGTGTTTTAAGAAGTGTTTCCCGATGATCTACCCGGTGTTCCTCCCGAAAGGGAAATAGACTTCGGTATTGACCTTCTTCCAGATACGCAGCCTATCTTTATTCCTTCTTATGGAATGGCTAAGGCAGAACTTAATGAATTGAAGGAGCAATTAAAAGACTTGTTGGATAAGGGCTTCATTCGACAAAGTATCTCTCCATGGGGCGCCCCATTATTGTTTGTACGAAAGAAGGATGGGTCTCTTCGCATGTGTATTGATTATCAACAATATAATAGGGTTACTATTAAGAATAAGTATCCTCTTCCAAGGATAGATTATTTGTTTGACCAACTTCAAGGAGCGAGTTACGTTTCTGAAATTGACCTTCGGTCGGGCTATCACCAGTTGAGGGTGAATGAAGATGACATCCCAAACACATATTTTTGGACTAGATATGGCCATTATGAACTCCTAGTAATGTCATTTGACTTATCAAATGCTCCGGCTGCATTTATAGATTTGATGAATAATGTATTTAGAGAGTACTTAGATATGTTTGTGATTGTGTTCATCAATGACATTTTTATTTACTCAAGGAGTGAGGGTGAGCATACCGATTATTTGAGGATTGTCTTGCTTGTCCTCAAGGATCAACAACTCTTTGCGAAGTTTAGTAAATGTGAATTTTTGTTGAGATACGTGCCTTTTCTTAGTCACATTGTATCCGGTAAGGGTATGGAGGTAGACCCTATAAAGATGGATGTGGTAAAGAGTTGGCCTAGACCTCTATCCCCTTTAGATATTCAAAGTTTCGTGGGTTTGGCTGGTTACTATAGAAGGTTTGTTGAAGGGTTCTCTTCGATGGCCTCTCCGTTGATGGCGTTGACCCAAAATAAAGTCATGTTTGTATGGCTTTAGGCGTGCGAGAAAAGCTTCAAAAAATTGAATGATAGGCTTACCTCCACTCAAATACTGAATCTACATGAAGGGTTTGGTGGATTTATTGTTTATTGTGATGCCTCAAGAATTGGGTTGGGATATGTCCTTATGCAAAACGGGAAGGTGATTGCTTATGCATCAAGGCAACTTAAGATTCATGCAAAGAACTATCGTACCCATGACTTAGAACTAGAAGCGGTTGTGTTTGCCCTAAAGATTTTGATGCATTACTTGTATGGTGTCCATGTCGATATCTTCACCGACCATAAGAGTTTACAATATGTGTTCAAGCAAGAGGATCTGAATCTTCACCAAAAGAGGTGTCTTGAATTGCTAAAGGATTGTGGCATGAGTGTCCTCTATCACCCCGGCAAGGAGAATGTGGTAGTGGATGCTCTTAGTTGATTATCATGGCTAGTGTTACATATGTTGAAAATAGTAAAAAGGAATTGGTTCGAGATGTTTATAGATTTCCCCGATTAGGTGTTCGGTTGATTGATTCTAAGTAAGATGGCGTGATTGTCCATAATGGTTTAGAAATATCCTTTGTGTCGGATGTGAAAGCAAAGCAAGGACATGATCCAATTCTGATGGAGTTGAAGGTAGCAATGCTTAAAAAGTATGTTCATGCTTTCTCCCAAGAGGGGGATGGTGTACTCCAATATCAAGGTTTTTTGTGTGCTCTGGATATTGATAACTTAAGGGACAAGACCTTATCGGAAGCCCATAGTTCCCGAAATTCCATCCACTCAGGAGCAACCAAGATGTACCATGACTTGCGGGAGGTTTATTGGTGGAATGGTTTGAAGAAGGACATTGCAGAATTCGTGTCTAAGTGTCCTAATTGTCAACAAGTGAAGGTAGAGCATCAAAAGCCAGGAGGTTTGTCCCAAGAAATTAATATTCATACTTGGAAGTGTGAAGATTTGAATATGGACTTCATTTTTGATTTAACATGCACCCAGTGACAACATGACTCAATTTGGGTTATTGTGGATTGTATGACAAAATTGGCTCATTTCATTCCCGTCAAGGTTTCTTATTCGGTGGAAGACTATGCTAAGTTGTACCTAAGGGAAACGGTTAGGTTGCATGGAGTGCCCCTGTCGATTATATCCTATGGTGGTACACAATTTACTTCTTAATTTTGGAAATATTTCCAAAGGGGCCTTGGTACCCGTGTTAATCTTAGTACGACCTTTCATCCTCAAACTAATGGGGAAGCAGAACGTAGAATCCAAAATCTTGAAGATATGTTGATAGCTTGTGTGATTGACTTCAAAGGTAATTGGGATGATCATTTGCCTTTTATTGAGTTTGCATAATAATAGTTATCACTCGAGTATTCGTATGGCTCCATTTGAGGCTATTTATGGTAGGAGGTGTAGATCTCCTATTGGTTTGTTCGAAGTTGGAGAAGTTTCTTTGATGGGTCCTGAGTTGATACATGAGGCAATGGAGAAAGTTCGGCTTATTAGAGAAAGGTTGAAAATGGCTCAAAGTCGACAAAAGTCCTAAGTCAATGTTAGAAAGAGAGATATAGAATATGATTCTAGTGATTGTGTCGACTTGAAAATCCCACCCATGAAGGGTGTAATGAGGTTTGGGAAGAAAGGGAAGCTTAGTCCCCGTTATGTAGGCCCATATCAGATTTTGAGGTGAATTTGCAAGGTTGCTTATGAACTTGACTTGGCTAATCATTTGGCATCGATTTATCCAGTTTTTCATGTATCATTATTGAAGAAGTGCATTGGTGATCCGACATCTATAGTTCCATTGGAGAGTCTTGGTCTAAAGGAGAGTCTTTCTTATGAAGAGGTTCCGACTGAGAAATTAGACCGGCAAGTTCGGATGTTGAGAAATAAAGAAGTTACTTCCGTTAAGGTTCTTTGGAGGAATAAGTTAGATGAGGGTGTTACTTGGGAGTCCAAGGATGATATGATGTTCCATTATCCTCATCTCTTTCCCTCCGTCCCTACTCTAGGTTGAGGTATTTAGTTCCATTCAATTCTTGTAAGTTCACCATTAATTTCAAGCTTTTGGCATCAAGGTATGATAGCTTTCACCTATGCAGTCCTTTCCTTCATAGGGTTCCTAAATTCCCCAATTTACAAAGTTAGAATTCTTCAATTGGAATTAGAGTTTTCTCCTACCTTTTAGATTCTTTCAAATTATGATCTAATATATTGAATGGAGTCTTTTTATGCGTGAATTGAGATTAATTCAATGATTTTAAGATGAAATTATATGAGCTCATGCATGATTTATGGTTTTCAAGCTATGATTCTATGATGAATTTATGAATGATCAAAAGATGGATTTTATGAAATTATGCATGTTCAAATATGGAATTTATGAAGGTTTAAGTTGCTTCGAGAGTGAAGCATTGTTATAATGTTGTTGTGAAAGGTTTTCTCACATAAAACTCAAATCATGAATGTGAAAGGATATTCTCACATGAAGGATTCATAAAGGTTGAAAGGTTTTCTCAATTAAACTTTGAATCAAGATTAAGGAGCTATTCTAATGAATAAAAAGGGGCTAGAGGCAATTACCCATGTTCCCTAATAATGAGACAAGAGGCGATTACCCATGTCTTTAAATGATAAGATAGGCTATGAATTATGACTATTCTATGGGATTTATGCTTAGCACCGAGCGGACAAGTGGCGATTACCCAGGTCTCATAAACTATGTGCCCCCATAGGTTGTCTTGACAGACATTAGCTAGTGAATCCACTTTAGCTAGATATTATGGTTCTAACCTTGGCAAGTAAGGACACCTCTTTTCGGTGTAGGGTATACACTGGATTCCATATTATAGCTCACATGGTCTATGTCAGTTAACTCTAATTTAAAACAAAATGTAGTAAGGTTGCTTTCTAAAGGTTTTTAAGTATATGCTGTTTTAAGATTATTTCCTTGCATTGATTTTTGCTCCTTACTTCATGTCTTCTATTATGCCTCATATGATTTAACTTCGTCAGTATACTTTATGTATAGACCTTTTTGCATGATTTTATAAGCTATATGCATAGTTATCATACTTGGTACATTTTTGTACTAACGCTTACTATTGGCTAAATTTTTTCTCTAGTGTCGGATCTGTCTCATCTCCATCCTCCCGTGGCTCGTTCACTGTGATAGTGACTTTGAAGATTTGATGAGTCCTCATATGTTCGAGGACATAACCACATTTACCTTTCTTGTCATTTTCATGTAATGACATGTATGGGTTATGTCCCACTTTCATTCCATTAATGTGTTAGATGGCTTTGAGACTATTTTTAGACTTCTGCTCTTTTGATATAAAATTCTCTTTGAACTTCTTACCTACTACTATCTTGTATGATGTATGCTAAGTGGCTTGTATAAGGCCGTTAGAGGTCTTGTACGTCATGTCACATCTAGGGGGTACTTTAGGTCATGACAGAGGTGTCACACCTTGGTTACTTATTATTCAACTGAATCAATATAGCTTTTATTTTACAAAACACCCTTTTTACAGAAATAATCTAACTAAAAGTACAATCAACAGTTAAATAGACTATTTTTATTATTCATTCCTAATGGGATCGACTCTAATCTCATTTAGGTTCTCTATTTGAACAACAACCGCTTTTACTTCTTTAGGGAGGTGTAATTTGGTCGTATCAAATTTTGGCATTAGTTTAGTTAATGCACTTTCAGTCAATTATTTCTTGATTTACATTTCTTCTGTTTTTTTTATTAGGTTTTTTTAAAGTGTATTCCAAGTACATGAGTCAAATCGATCCCCTGAACACTTACAATAAAGAACTAAGAAAAATACCGCAAAAATGGGTGGACAAGGAAAGAATCCTAGACTGAATGATAATGAAGTTGGAGTAGGAATAGAGGGCGCTCACGGAGCCCAACTTTTGGGCTTTGAAGAGGTACCACGAAACAACCAGAACAACCCTGCGATAGTGCAAGATCACTATGCACCGGATGTGTGAGAAAATTTAAAGGTTGATCATAATGCAGTGGGATCAATGGGTGCCATCGTAGTACCTCAATTGCCACTTGAACATACATTTCTTGTTAGTAGCAGTCTGATGCAAATACTTTCCTCCAGAGGGTAGTTGCATGATATGTGATCAGAAGACCCATATGCTCATCTGAGTAAAGTCATCAGCGTTAATAAAAGTAGTTTGGGCAAGCCAGATTTAGACATAGATGAAATCGGGCTACGTGTGCCCCCATTATCATTGACTGGTGATGCTACATTTAGCTTATCTGAGCTTCTATATAACTCAATTACCACATGGTAGAAATTGCATAGATTGTTCTTAGAGAAATACTTCCCACTGTCATAAAGTTGAAGATAAAAGATAAACTCAACAACTTCATGGCTCTACCTAGGAGTCGATTAGTGGTTACAATGAAAAAGCGATGTTAGACACTATTGCTGCAGGATCATATAGAGCTAATACATTTTAAGAGATTGTAGAGATACTTGAAAAGATGTCCAAAAATAATTAGATATGCAGTACTAGATTATATGCTACCGCAAAGAGCATTTTTCCAATACAAGCCACTCAAAATCCAGTAAATGAAGAGATGCGTCAAGAGTTTGCACAGTTGAGAAAAGAAGTAGGTTTGGTGATGAAACGCTAAGTAAGAATGCTTAGAAAGTGAATGCGGTCAGCTATCAGTATAGAGCACCATCTCCTGATGAGTTAATGTACGTAGAAGATGCAAATTTTGTGAATGAGCAGACAAAGGGATTTCAAACAAATGCCCAAGAATCCATTCAGGATAATATGCACCAAGGTCAGAACTTCAGCAACTACAATAATAAAGGGAACTACAATCGTGAGAGAACTACAATCATGATATTAATTACAATAGGAATGGGTACAATAATAGAAATAATAAAAGAGGTCCATATATGTCACGACCCAAGCCTAGGGCCTAGATGTGACCGGCGAATGGGGAACCCGAAGGAACCCCAAACAAGCCTCATAGCGTATCATTACACATCCTTGGTCGCGGAAGCAATTAAATGACCATAAACGATAAGCATAATCAAGGGGGAAATCGGGACTAAGGGAGCCAAAAAAAGAAATGATACATAAATACCATAGATGAGTCAAGCTCAAGCATAATACACAACTTGTCCAACACCACCTCTAAACATGAGTACTTAGCGGGGGCCAAGACAAACTACCGGGCTCACCCTCATAGTCAAAACATAACTAGAAAGGAAAAGTTTTATACATAGCAAAAGATCATGAGCAACGTCCCCGAAATGGAGGACTCACCAATAACCACTATAGAAAATCGTACTAGCCACGCGGAGGAGGATGGTCAAGCGGTGCTCCGGTCCCTACATGGTGACATCATGTAGGCATAGAGTATGCGTTAGTACATTTGAATGTACTAAGTATATGGGATGCAATGCAATGCTACATTAGATGGACATCATAAAAAAATGCGTAATCATACCCAATAGATAGCATATTAATGAAATGATATGTATAATGATGCTTACATAAAAATCATATTTAGTGGGACGTAGTACATGTGTGGCGAGTGACCATCAATATAGTATTTCCAAGGCCTACCACCCCCTTGGAGAGGCGAAAGAGGTACAAACCCCTCAATATGGTTACACGGGCCTACCACCCCCCGAGCTAGGGACCAAGGTACAAACCCCTCGATACGGTTATACGGGCCTACTACCCCCCGTACTAGGCAACCAAGGTACCAACCCCTCGATACAGTTATACGGGCCTACTACCCCCCGTACTAGGCTTGGTCGACCCACAACACTTATATAGAGAAAATCGTATACATGTGTCCATTTCATCATCATTTCAGTAATTACATAACCATCCGACTCATAGGACGTACCTTGGACCTTCCCTTTCCTAAGAATTCTATAAATGGGCATTTTATCAAACACAAGGTGGGCAATTGTTCATGTAAATGAAATCATGTATTTCAAGAATACTAAGTCCAACCAATTCCAAAATCCATATAAATCAGCCCACCAACAACATACATATATATATCAACCTTCATAATTTGATCATGGAAGCATGTAAACCATAAACATCACATAATAATTCCATTTCATGATAATATGCAAAATGGACCATAATAGGGTGTGTAGTAGTAATTCCATAATTCAAGAGTTCATAAATAATCATAAGGACCCATAAACTTGAAGTAGAAATAGAGGATAAATGGTTGGACTTGTGGAAAGGAAGGTTTCCACAATCAAACGCACATGCCTCAACTTTGGAGAATCCTTGATGAAGATTGGAATGGAGAATCGAAGCTTGAGATTGAGTCTTGAATCCGGAATTAGAGCTTGAGATGATTGAATTTGGTTGAAGATCTTGGTGGAATTTTTGGAGAGGGCTTAGAGAGTGTTTTTGGAGTTAAGAAAAATGACTAAGTATGGGACATATCCCCTTTTTAAAAAAAAAACGTCTCCAACCCGCCTAAAAAAAATAGCTCACTGGAAATTGCAAATCTGCACAGACAGGTTTTACGAAAATGGTCATAACTCCCTCATCCTAACTCGGAATGAGGTGAAACCAAGTGCGTTGGAAAGCTAACTCAAAGAGCTTTAATTTAATAGCTTGCAGCCCTTCCAGTTCCTTGTGTGCTAAGAGATATTCCCCTTTAAAGTTGACCCTCCAAATCGCAATTTTTGCGATTTTTGAATTTTGATACGGTTGCTCTAAAATTCGGGTTAGACCCATTTCCCACTCAATTTGACCCCACAAATAAGAATATGAAGTCGAATTTCCGAAATCATGCACGGATTTTGAGATATATGGAAATTACAATTATAGGTGTTTCCGAAGCACATTTTCGGGCATTTTTGGGGTCGTTTCAATATCTCCCCCTTGGGAACATTCGTCCCCGAATGTTAAAGAAACGTACATGAGAGACACAAACATGGCAATTTCAGCCCACATAAGGATGCAACAATGCACTTACACCTTATTTCAAAACCTCAATATAGTTGTAAAACCACAATGAACTTGTCAACTTAAACATGAATGTATGCAATGACATGGGGGCTGAACTTAAGACCTGAGATTTTATAAAGGGCTTAGATCAATACCTTAGGCTCGAGTGGAGTGGAAAAGATAAGGATATCGCCTTTGCATGTCCGCTTCGGCCTCCCAAGTAGCACTTTCAACTTGTTGATTTCTCCAAAGGACTTTAATGGAAGCCACATCTTTGTTTCTCAACCTCTTCACTTGTCTATCTAAAATCTGGACCGGAACCTCTTCATAGGTCAAATTATCTTCAACAACACCCACAATATCAAGAGACACAATGGCATTCGGATCACCCACACACTTCCTCAACATAGACACATGAAATATCGGATGAACCAAATCCATCTCGCTAGGCAATTCCAACTCATAAGCTACCTTGCCAATTCTCCTCATCACCTTATAAGGACCCACGTATCTTGGGCTCAACTTGCCCTTCTTACCAAAACGAACCACACCCTTCATGGGTGTCACTTTCAAATAAACCCAATCACCAACTCGGAATTCAAGAGCCCTTCTCCTCACATCGGCATAGGACTTTTGGCGACTTTGGGCCATCTTCAACCTTTCTCTAATCATCCTAACCTTCTCAAGAGCCTCCATAACTAGGTCTGGTCCTAACAAGGCCACCTCACCAACCTCAAACCACCCAACCGGTGATCTACAACGCCTCCCATAGAGAGCCTCAAAAGGAGCCTTACCGATGCTAGAATGATAGCTATTGTTATAGGCAAACTCAATCAATGGAAGATGATCATCCCAACTACCCTTAAGCTCCAATACACAAGCCCTAAGCATATCCTCAAGTGTTTGGATAGTCCTTTCGGCTTGTCCATCCGTTTGCGGGTGAAAGGCCGTAGTAAGCTTAACTCTCGTACCTAGACCCCTTTGAAAAGACTTCCAAAAGTGTGAAGTAAATTGAGTACCACGGTCCGATATGATGGATAGAGGAATCCCATGCAACCTTACCAAGTCATGAACTATATAACCTTGCATAATCTTCCGCCCCATATGTTGTCTTTACCGGTAAGAAAATGAGCCGATTTTGTCATCCTATCAACCACCACCCAAATAGAATCAAAACCTTTTCTAGTCTTGGGTAAACCAACTACAAAATCCATATTAATTTCTTCCCACTTCCAAGTAGGAATCTCTATGTCTTGGGTTAGACCACCCGGCCTTTGATGTTCGGCCTTGACTTGTTGACAACTATGACAACCGGAGACGAATTTGGCAATGTCCTTCTTCATGCCTCTCCACCAATACACATCCCTCAAATCTCTATACATTTTGGTGGAACCGGGGTGGATGGAGTAGGAAGAATTATGAGCCTCCTCAAGAATTTTCTCCCTCAAACCATCAACACAAGGCACACACAACCTACCTTGGTACCTAAGGGCACCATCTCCCCCTTGGGAGAAAACTTCCACCTTGCTCTCTTTCACCAAGGCCTTCAATTCAAACAAGGAAGAATCAAGATCTTGTTTTGCTATCACCTCATCAACCAAGGAAGACCTAGCACCATCAACAACGACCACACCACCATTACTAACCTCTTCCAACCTAACCCCCAACCTAGCCAACCGATGTACCTCCCTAGCCATTTCCCTATCACCAGTATCAACATGAGCTAGGCTACCCATAGACACCCTACTCAAAGCATCCGCCACCACATTAGCTTTACCGGGATGATAATGCACACTCATATCATAATCTTTAAGAAATTCTAGCCACCTTCTTTGTCTCAAGTTGAGATCTTTTTGGGTGAAGACATATTGGAGCTCTTTATGGTGAACACATCGACATGTTCCCCATACAAATAATGACGCCAAATCTTTAAAGCAAACACCACCGCGGCTAATTCAAGATCATGCGTAGGATAGTTCTTTTCATACACTTTGAGTTGTCTAGAAGCATAGGCTATCACCTTACCATTTTGCATTAGGACACAACCCAAGCCAACTCTAGAAGCATCACAATACACAACAAATCCCTCAAGCCCATCCGGTAGTGACAATATAGGAGCGGACACAAGTTTATCTTTCAAGGTTTGAAAACTCCTTTCGCACTCGTCGGTCCACTCAAACTTAGCCTTCTTTTGTGTCAACTTAGTCATGGGAGAAGCAATAGAAGAAAACCCATTCACAAATCTCCGGTAGTAACCCGCTAAGCCCAAGAAGCTCCTAATATTCGACGGGGTCAATGGCCTAGGCCAATTTCTAATCACATCGGTCTTCTTAGGGTCTACCTTAATACCATCCCCCGACACCACATGACCTAGGAAAGCAACCTCCCTCAACCAAAATTTCACCACTTTTCATACTTGGCATACAACTTCTCCTCTTCGTAAATTTTCGTTTTGGCAACACTAACCCCTCAAGTGACCCGGTATGTTCTTCCTCGCTATGCGAATTAGTTAAAATATCATCAATGAAGACACAACAAAGGAATCTAAGTGGTTTAGACCCTATTCTTAGGTCCATATGAAGGAGCGGTTGCTATTGCAACCCAAGACAGACCACAAATCATAATGTCCATACCTAGTCCGGAAGGCTCTTGAATGTCACGCCTCCCTCACCTTCACTTTGATGATACCCGGACGAGATCAATCTTAGAGAAGTGGCTAGCCCCTTGCAATGTCGAACAAGTCATCAATCCTAGAAGAGGAATTTATTTCTTGACGGTACCCTATTGATTGCCGGTAATCGATACACATTCCTAAGGGATCCATCTTTCTTCTTCACAAACAACACCCGTGCACCCCATGGTGATGGCCGGCCTATTAAACCCTTCTCAAGCAAGTCCCTCAATTGTTCTTTCAACTCCTTTAACTCCGCCGGGGCCATACCGGTAAGGGCGGAATGAAATGGTGAGAGCGCGGGGAGGAGGTCTATGCCAAAATCTATTTCCCTTTCGGGAGGAACATCGGGAAGGTCATTAGGAAAGACATCAAGGAATTCATTTACGACCGGAACCGACTCTATAAGAAGGGTTTTGGACTCCACATCCCTAACCCCCACAAGGTGATAGAGACACCCCTTAGAGATCAACTTACGGGCTTTAATGCAAGAGATGAATCTACCCTTGACTACCACATTTTGGCTTTCCCACTCAAGAATGGGTTCACTTGGGAATTGGAACTTCACCCTACGGGTTCTACAATCAATAGAAGCATAGTATGCATGCAACCAATCCATCCCAAGAACAACATCAAAATCGACCATGTTCAATTCAACAAGATCACAAGGCAATATTTTATGCAAGATGCAAATAGGACAATTTCTATAGACCTTCCTAGCAACAATATATGCACCAATAGGAGTAGACACCTTATATGACTCACGCAACAAGTCGGGCTCAACATGAAACTTTTTGGCAACAAAGGGGTGACAAAAGAAAGAGAGGCACCCGGATCAATTAGTGCATATACATCCAAGTCAAAGATTTTCAACATACCGGTAACGACATCGGGGACTTCATCGACCCCTTGCCTCCCATGCAAAGCATAAAATCGATTGGGCCTTGGGGCACCATCTTGTCGGCCCCCTCTCCCCAAAGGAACCGCATTGGCACCTTGTGGACGGACCTCCTTACCCTTGTTGCGATTTCGGGGACAATCCATTGCCTTGTGCCCCATTTCCCCACAAATGTAGCAAGCACCGGTATTTCTCAAACACGGGCCACCATGGCCCTTACCACACTTCGGACATACATCACTAGGACCCATACCACCAACACCTTGGGCCCTTGGAACGTCATTGGCAAACCCCCTATGGGGCGCATGAGAAGACCCTTGCCCTTGATGAAATCGGCCTCCCCTTCGACTTTGGAACTTGCCCTCAAAACGGGCCCTCTTGGCCTCATGACCCCTCCTCTTCCTCAACTTCTCCTCCTCCATTTGTTCGGCACAGACCATCAACCGGGACAAGTCCATGTCACTAATCAACATTGCGGACCGGCATTCTTCACTCACTAGGTCGGACACACCCATCACGAATTTATTCATTCTAGATCGTGAGTCGGCAACCAAGTGTGGAGCATATCTTGAAAGTTGGTTAAACTTGAGGGCATACTCCCTCACACTCATAGATCCTTGTTTTAAATTCATGAACTCCACCAATTTGGCTTCCCTAAGCTCTAGAGGAAAGAATCGATTAAGGAAAGCCGTTTTGAACTCTTCCCAAGGCACCACGTAGTTTGCCCCCTTCTCTCTCTTCCATTGGTTGTACCATATTTGGGCCACTCCTTTTAGTTGTAGGCCGCCAACTCCGCCTTATTTTCTGACCTCACGCCCATGATAGCTAATATCTTGTGGACTTCATCAATGAACTCTTGAGGGTCTTCATCTAACTTAGACCCATAGAATTCTGGGGGATTCATCCGCACGAAGTCTCTCACCCGTGATGCCGGGTAGGAGCCTGAGGGGCTTGGGTCCCGTGGTTGGCTTGATTAGCCATAGCTTGTGCAAATAAAGTAAGGGCATCACGAAGATCACCATTGGTCGGTTGTTCCTCGGGTGCGCGGGCTCGTCTTCCTCTTGTATTAGGCATGATCTAACATAACAAAGAACAACCGTTAGGGAATAACTTAATTTAACTTCTACAGCACGACTTAGAACACGGAGAAGGGAAACATTTCCTAAAACGTCTCATAGCCTCCTACTCATAGTTGTGGTGCACAACACAACCATGAATTGGACTCTAATCTACGCGGTGTGTTGGACTCCGAGGATCATTCAACCTAGGGCTCTGATACCAAGTTGTCACGACCCAAGCCTAGGGCCTAGATGTGACCGGCGAATGGGGAACCCGAAGGAACCCCAAACAAGCCTCATAGCGTATCATTACACATCCTTGGTCGCGGAAGCAATTTTTTTGTAAATGAACCCATAAACGATAAGCATAATCAAGGGAAATCAGACTAAGGGACCAAAATAAAAGAAATGAACATAAATACATAGATGAGTCAAGCCAAGGCATAAACACAACTTGTCCAACACATCCTCTAAACATGATACTTAGCGGGCGGCCAAGACAAACTACCGGCTCACCTCATAGTCAAAAACATTAACTAGAAAGGAAAAGTTTATACATAGCAAAAGATCATGAGCAACGTCCCCGAAATGGAGGACTCACCAATAACCACTATAGAAAATCGTACTAGCCACGCAGAGGAGGATGGTCAAGCGGTGCTCCGGTCCCTACAGGGTGACATCATGTAGGCATAGAGTATGCGTTAGTACATTTGAATGTACTAAGTATATGGGATGCAATGCAATGCTACATTAGATGGACATCATAAAAAAATGCGTAATCATACCCAATAGATAGCATATTAATGAAATGATATGTATAATGATGCTTACATAAAAATCATATTTAGTGGGACGTAGTACATGTGTGGCGAGTGACCATCAATATAGTATTTCCAAGGCCTACCACCCCCTTGGAGAGGCGAAAGAGGTACAAACCCCTCAATATGGTTACACAGGCCTACCACCCCCCGAGCTAGGGACCAAGACAAACCCCTCGATACGGTTATACGGCGCCTACTACCCGCCCGTACTAGGCAACCAAGGGTACCAACCCCTCGATTACAGTTATACGGCCTACTACCCCCCGTACTAGCATTGGTTGACCCACACACTTATAAGGAGAAAATCGTATACATGTGTCCATTCATCGTTCATTTCAGTAATTAATAACCATCCGACTCATAGGACGTACCTTGGACCTTCCCTTGCCTAAGAATTCTATAGATGGGCATTTTATCAAACACAAGGTGGGCAATTGTTCATGTAAATGAAATCATGTATTTCAAGAATACTAAGTCCAACCAATTCCAAAATCCATATAAATCAGCCCACCAACAACATACATATATATATCAACCTTCATAATTTGATCATGGAAGCATGTAAACCATAACATCACATAATATTCCATTTTCATGATAATATGC
>JAGDQO010001079.1:4962-16037 GCA_018342035.1 Solanum appendiculatum | reverse complement strand
CCTAATTAGCTTATGGGTCTTATAGATTGCTGAATTAAATGTTGAAATAGAATGGGTTCAGTTGATAATTCATGTTTTTATTTTATGAATTGAAGTTGCAAATTCAGTTCTAGTTTATATCTCTTTGTATGCTTGTTGAAGGTGCAATTGAGTGGAGTTATTAACTGATGGTCGTATGAGTTCTCACTAGTACTACTCAGCTAGTTAAAGTGGTTTTGATTAAGGTGTTACATTGTGTTTCGTATTGTATTGCCTGTTGGGGTTTGGTAGAACCCAATTGAAAGCATGGTAGTTGGTTGCGAAATACCTATCATAGTTGTAATCTTACCTACCCATTGTATTTCAGCAATTTGTTATCCAATTCATAATGACCGATTTAGTGAAATTGGTATTTGAACACTCACACATCCCTAAGGTCTTAAAATCTTTATTGGTTGAATGTCTCGTTTGCTCATTTTTCGCATAAATCAATCATTTAAGAAATCTTTCGTGCTGATAATTGAAACTTGGCGATTCACTTTATGCATCGATTCAATTGTTTATCTCTACAAAAGGCTAGATTACTTTAGTACTTCATATTTAAATTCTATACTTTGTGCCATTCCTCGTGGGATCGACCCCAACTCCTCGTTGGGTTTATATTGCTAATGACCGCCTACATCTTGAATTCTGATAGGTGTAGTTGAGCGTTATCAAAAATAGCGCCGCTGCCGGGGAATGTCATTTAGAATTCGTATATCGACGTATTTGAGTGAATTAGTTTGATTGTAGTCGAATTTACTTCTTAGTCTTTTCGTTGTTTATTTTCAACAGGTGACAACATGAGTGACACTGATAGTGTTGTTGGTCAGAATGATGAGATACGTCATGTGAATGATGCCATTGGTAATCTGAATGACTTCAATGTAGCTCAAGTGGGAAGTGCTGGAGCTATGCGCTTGCTCCCTACTGTGGGTAATGCCATCTTTCATGTGACCGGAACTATGCTTTATCTGTTGCAAATCAAAGGATCATTTTGAGGACTTGCTCATGAGGATCCACATGAACATCTTTAGAACTTTTTGGATGTGTGCAGCCCTTTCACCTTCAAGAAAATCTCTCAAGAGTCAATTTGACTTCAGCTGTTTCCTTTCTCTCTAAATGAGGAGGCAAGGAAGTGGTTGGCTGAATTACCAAGAGATTCAATTACTTCTTGGGCGGAGCTAATGGAAGCATTCCTTGAACGATTCTATCCTCCTTCGAATATGGTGATGTTCAGAGATGGTATTCAGAACTTCAAAAGACTTGATGGTGAACCAATCCATGAGACATGGCTTAGATTCCAAAAGCTTCTTCTATAATGCCCTACTCATGGGTTGCCTTTAAATGTGTTGTTGCAATATTTTTACCGTAGCCTTGATTCGGTAAATAAGTCTATTGCCGATCATTTGATTCAAGGTGGAATCATGAGGCAACCATTTCCTATTGCATCAGCCTTGCTTGATGATATGACAAAGATCAACCGGGCTTGTCATACAAGAGTAGATCAAGTATCATCTCTTGTAGTCGGAATGACCAAGGATCCCTTTTCAGGGATATCTTCTAGATGCATGTGCTACCCTTCTATACCACATTGCCAAACATTTTATAGGAGAACCGAAATTGTTTCAAGATAGGAGTCTCCAAATCCGAATTTTTACAGGGAAAGAATGAGGCCATTGAGTCAGAAAATAGACTCAAATCCTATATTCAAAATCAATGAATTTTCCAGAGAAAATTATCCTAAGCTTGGTTTTTCTTTGCTTAAGAATACCTCCATAACCAATATCTGACGCATCGGTTTCTTCCCGGTTCTCATGATTCGGCAAGGGGTTATTATTTACATTAGGAGGTGTTGGAGTGCATTTGATTACTCCTCTCTTGATCAGAGACTCGATCTGGTTCTTCAAACCATAACAATCTTCTGTGTCATGTCTTTGGATTCTCTAGTGGTAAGCGCATCGCTTGTTTCCATTGAAATTACGAGGGATTGGAACGGGAAGTTTTCCTTCAACTGGCTGCAACACTCTTGCTGTCCTCAGCCTCTCGAACAATTGGGCATAGGGTTCAACAATGGCCGTGTAAGTGTGAGCATTTCTAGCTTCGAGATTTAGACATGGTCTTGACGCATATGTTGGCCTATTTTGGTGGATTGGCGCTTGGACAGGGACATATGGTCTTGGAGGAGTTTGGTATGCTGGTGCTCGAGGTAGATTATAGTGTGGTTGGGCATTATATACTGGGTATGGAATGTATGGAGGAGCATGTGCAACAATCTGGGGGTTGTTGGGGTATCGGTGGGATGGTCCTCCATGCTGGTAAGTGACAGCTGAAACATCCTCCCTTTTCTTCTTGATGCCACCAATGGAACCCGATTATATGGCCCTACTTGCTGCTTGCAATGCGACCATGGATTGAATTTTCCCAGATTTGACGCCTTCCTCTATTAAGTCTCCCATCTTGACCAATTCTGTGAATTTCTGGCCCATCATTGACATCATCTTGTCAAAGTAGATACCTTCTTGAGCTCAAATGAAGTACTTTGAGAGTTCACTCTCATCTAGTTGTGGTTGGACCCTTGCAGCTTCTGCTCTCCAATGTCGCGCGTACTCCTGGAAGTTCTCAGATGGCTTCTTTTGTATGTTGGCCAATGAGAATCTGTCCGCTATGATTTCGGTATTGAATCTAAAGCGGGTCATGAAATCCTCAGCCATTTCTTGCCAGTCACGCCATTTGCGAGGGTCTTGGCGTGTATACTAGGTCAATGCTTCTCCAGACAGGCTTCGAATGAACAACTTCAACCTTAGCTTCTCGTTTTGCCCTATGCCGACTAACTTGTCACAGTATGCCCTCAAGTGTGCGTGAGGGTCACCTTGTCCATCAAACATGTCAAACTTTGGTGGCTTGTACCCCATCGGCATATCAATGTCTGGATGGATGCACAAGTCATCATAATCTAGGCTCTCCGTCCTCTAGTGACTTGTAAGCTTTTCAATGCCTTTCTTAGACTATGAAGTTTGGCATTTATCGATGCATCATCTTTCAACCGAGCATCTTTCTCCATTTCTGCATACTGATCGACGTCGTATGGGACATTAACCACAACTGGCATTGTGAAAGTAGGGCTTCAACGACATATACATATGGAACATGTGGCTCATAAGGAGCGGCGACGTGTGCCCCAAGTATTTGCTGCATTGTAGGTATGGTAGGGTCGCGAGTAGAAAGGTTAGGAACAGTCCTAACTGCGATAGGAGAAACGGGTGGGACTCGACCGTGAACGGGAGCATGCTGAGTCTGTTTTGGCTGATTTGGTAAGTCGGAAGAAGGCAAGTCAGCCTTTGGGAAGTAGATAGGGATCTTGAAAGTTGGGAAAGTGGTGGCCAAAAGTTTGGCCAAGTCTCGCACTTGACGTAATTCTTCCTTCAAGATTTCGAGTTCTTGTGCCATGTGAGCCATTTTCTCGTCATCTTGAATGTCTGTTATATTTTGAGAACCTTCGGGGTTCTCAATAGGTATCATTATGTTTGCAGCAGCGTTGAACTCATCTTTATCATTCATTTTTCCTTTTGATCGAAGGTTGTATCGTGAGTCAGCCAGTTTGCAAGTCGACACAAATCAACGTACTTTGGGAATAAATGATGAACAAAAAGAAAAGAAAACAAAGAAAAAGGGAAACCATGTTTGTTTGGGAGATAAAAAATGTAACAAATATATAACACATATATACGCCAAGTTAGCGACACTCAAAACGCGTCCTAATTGGAGCCTTTTTTTAGCCCGAGGTAGGCCCACATTGCAATTAGTTTGATAATAAATGATCCATTTAAACACATTTTGGATTGGAGCAAACATAATTTCATTGATCAAAGGCAATCTGGCTATTACAAAGAGTTAGGCGGTCATAGGCTTCGGAAATAAAAGTACAGAGGTGGCCACAAGGCATACAAGGGGGGAAAGGGCGCAAGTTACTTTAAGGAGATATGTAAAAGTACAAAGAAGCAGGACAATCTAGGGCCAGGTCGGAGCATCGTCGTCATCATCGTCCATATCGTAATATGGCCCTGGGTAGTATTCTGGAGACTCTTCTGGCTCATACTCAGGTGACATGTCTACCACTCCTCCATCTCTTTGATCGTAGACATTAGAACCCGTTTCAGAAACTTCCCTGCGATCTTCTCCCACCTCTTCTTCTGGGTCCTCCTCGGGATCTTCTTCTGGGCCTTCTTTTGGGTCCTCTTCTGGGCCTTCTTCTGGGCCTTCTAGGTCCTCTTCTGGGCCTTCTAGGTCCTCTTCTGGGTCCTCTTTCGGGTCCTCTTCTGGCTCTTCTTCTAAGCCCTCTTCTTCTCAACCACCTCGAATAAATGGTTGATAGAGCCTGGAACTACCTGATTGTACATAGGTGTAGTAATTTCCATGCGAAGAAGCACCGATTCTCTAACCCAATCAACCCACTGGTTTCTACAAAACCCATAGTCCCTTGTATACTTGGTTGAGCCATATGGCTCACAGTAGCCCGCCAAGCGTAATATTTCGGCGTACACCAACTTTAATTTCCCTTGTTGAAATCAACCATGTAATCCCATTCGGATTGCAAATTTCTTATCCGCCCTAGTGAGACTGAAGTGAAGGCATCCTCATGCAATGCCATGATCGTCCACAGTGGAATATTTTGGACTACTCTGAATTGGTGCATAACTCGAAGAGGCGCATATGGTTGAATGCCTCCTAGCCTGATCAACTCGATAAAGAATGAGAATCGAGTTCTCGCAAATGCCAATCCCTCTATCCAAGAAAATTTCCCCTGAATAGCTTCTCCCGTAAGGTTGGTCAGAAATGTGCGCCACTCTTCCTCTCCTATTGGTGCACCCAACCAATATCTTAGACGATCCTCATGGCTTTTAATCTTATAACGGGCATCTATACAGTAATCCATCTATGGATCACGACGATAGAAGTGTTCTTTTGCCCAGATCTGTAACAGCAGATTGCATCCTCCGAAGAAGTTGTGTCCTCTCGTGCAGGCTGACAATGACCGAAATATCTCGGCGAGAATCATGTGTACCAATGAATATCTTTGTGGATCGTCAAAAAGGCACATAACCATCGGCAAAAAATTGATATCAATGGAATGAAACCTCATCGGGAAAACCATGACCCCCAAGAAGGCCATCACGAAGACCCTTGGCCTCAAATGTACTCATTCTTCACGGATGCATGCAAATTCTTGCTGATGTTCCTCATAGCCTTCTAAACGCCCAAACCTTTGAAAAAGGTAGTCTAGCTTGATCTTTCTATTCTCCACATACCTTAAAGACGGAAAGATATGCAATCCCAGGAGCCTCAGAAAATCACCTTGACATACTACTGATGGGATTATCGTCAACCTCCCTCTGATTGGTAGTTCAATAAAACTACTAAACTCCTCCAACGTAGGAGTGATCTCGAAATCTAAAAATTTAAAGGTTACCGTGCTTGGATCCCACAACCCTTAGGCAGGTAATGAAGACTTTGTCTCCTCGTGTCCCCAGAAGTGACAACAATGCACCCAAGTGCCTTCGAACTTCAGCTCCATGTATTCTATGGATGTTTCGCCACCAATCCTGTAGGTTTTGTGGAGCTGAAACAATCATTTGGATATCTGGCAGGTTTTGGTTGTTATTCATCTGAAAGAAAGGAAAAGGGTATGATAAGTTTATTTGCTCCAAATCCGTTACGTGTTTTAGTTCGGATCATTCATATCAATTTCACACAAAATATATGTCGTCGAGTTTTTAAAGAAGAAACTCTTTGACATGTGGGTAGTTTCCTAAACTCAACGACAATACCTTATATTGTCTTGCCTAAGGCTATGCAACATGACCTATTTCTAGAGTAGGATTTGTTCCTAGATGATTGAGAGTGGGACTGAATAATGGTGGGAAGGCACACTAACCTAATTGCACCAACTCTGAAACTAGAGAATCCAAAGAAAGTTTCAAAGGAGTGCAGAACACCCCTCGCGTGTGCAGTGTGTATTTGTGTACGGCCAATGACTCGATAAAAAGTGCAAATGACAGTGTAGGGAAAGCAATAACAAGTAGTGTTTCAAAAACAAATAAGGAATACAAGTTTAGATTTGACTTTCAACCTTTCAATCAAAACAATATATATTTTAAGTTAAGTAAATAATAAGCTGAAAATAAACATGTAATCACAAATGTTATTCCTAAATTGAGTTTTCTAAGGTTAAAATCTAAGTAAGCTTCCCCAGCGGAGTCGCCACGCTGTGTCACCCCATTTCAAGCTAGCCGAAAAAGTTCACAATATAATATGACTGTCACTCTAGTTTTGAAAAAAAAATATATGTTTTAGTGTCGCCACCTAATTTAAAGGAAAATATTAGGAAAATTATTTTTTAAAAGATGTAAATGTAAACTCTGTTGATTTGCGAAACCTATGAAATCCTAGGTAAGGGTTTTGGTTACTCGAGGGGAAGGTATTATGCATCACTCAGAGACTATCCGAAGATAGTCCTTAAACTCAATTCAGGAAATAATTAGGAAAATTTATTAATTTTTATTTTTCTTTAAAATTAGTGATAAGTGTGTTTCATTAAAAAAAAGGGTAAAATACAAAGTATGCCATATATATGTCTATAAAATAAATTTAATAGTATGTTTATCGTATAGTAAAGTAAATAGGTAAATAAATAAATGTACTTAAATGTATGACAATTTTATATGTTAAAAAATATAAATGTATCTTACATAAACTTATCCTAAATAAATATATAAATGTTGAGCTTAAAGGATATGAAAATTCGTCGTTTTATTTATATATATAGAATTAAGATGTAAAAAAAAGAAATAAATAATAGACGGGTGCAAATGTATAGTAATATGTGTGATATGTAATTTGAATGAAAATATATAAAAATGGAATTTTCTGAAAATGAACAAATAAATAATAATAATACCAAATGTTAAAATATTATATAAAGTTTGTGATCTTAGCTAGATTTATTATAAAGTATAGTACGTACATTTATATTGTTTAAAACATATGAGCATTTTATTATTTTATTTACATGTGGGACAAAATGACGATAGGTACATATGTAATAAGATAATATGTATGTTAAAGTGTAGAGATTTATAAATTACAAAAAAAATAAAAAAATAAATAACATTCGTAAAAAGGATAGTAGACATGAGAAAAATAATATGGCATGTATAACAAATAATAGGTCATGTATAGAGAAAACTAAATATAAAATTTATACCTATTTGTGGATGACATATATATGTATGTACCTTGTATTTTTTGAACCTGTTGGCATATCTAAAATCTTGAAATAACATGTTAAGAAATTAAAATATTTTAGCAATATTTGGTCTGAAAAAAAGAGAAGAAATAGTAATAATAATAAATACAATTTTCATAAAGGGAGATTTTAAGAATATAAAATAGGCCTAGCTATTGGGACTCATTCTAAATACGATTTTTTCATAAAGGGGTGATTTAAGGAATATAAAATAGGTCTAGCTATTCACACTTATTCTATGTTTATATTTATTTTGTTAATATAATATGAGACCATCCCCCTTCTCATTTTAAAAATATTTCTAAAGTTAATTATTTTATCCTTATATATTTCTAAAGGTAATTATTTTAGCCTTTAAACTAGTTTCAAATTCGTTTGGGAGTCCTAAACAATAAGTTTTTCTTTTACTTCAACTTAAAGGCCTAAATCTAAATAAATATTATTATAACCTTTAAACTAATTTCAAATTCATTTGGAAGTTCTAAGCGATAGGTTTTCCTTTTTCTCATCTTAAAAGGCCTAAATGAATACGGATAAGGAGACCTAAGACGTCAATCTATTTTTTATATCATTTTGTTCTAAAAGTGTTTCCCAAAGGTTTATAACATAATTTTCAATCTGTTGAATAATATTAGCTCACATAAATAATCTTCAAAATGAAGGATAAGTAATTTAATATATATCAAAACTTAAAAGTTATGCCGATGTGTATAAGAGTTAGTCAACATATCAAAACAATATAATTAAGACAATGAAAGGGGGCTAGGAAATGCTGGACTCCTAATTTACGAGACACCAAGCGTCGCGATAATCCTAATTGTTGTTGGCCTAATGTTTTAGGCCAATAATGAGTTCCAAAGTAGAAACTCCAGCCCTTGTGTTTGGTAGCAAACTAGAGCATTGACGTCAAAAGATTCCAACTTCGAACTCCTTTTTCGGACTCGAACTCGAAAGCAAAACCAAAGCAGAAACAGGCAGATCAATAGAGCTAGTATATTTGTGAATCTTTCCTATTTTCTTGATGATTTTCAATATGTTTTCTAGATGTATTTATTTGATCTTCTCTGAATTTTTAGTGGATTTTGGGATTACTCTTGGATCGTTCTTCAGGATTTCTTTCTTGGATGTTTTTTTTTTCGATCTCTTTTCTGGATGGTTTTCGTATGTTTTTTTTATCATTCCTGGATACTTGAAAGAGAGCCAAAGTTCTCTTTTTATAGCCAATTTGGGGCCTCTACCAAATTCAAAAATTTGAATTCTTGGAAATACCATTCTCAGAAAAAGCAGAAGAAGTAATGAGGGAATCCAAGAAACTCCTCTGTATCAACCTCTTTTCAGGTTTATTTGAAAAGGATGAGTGATGGCTTGGGCTCCACTCTCACACCCATCGGATTAAGGGGATAACGAGCCCAAACCAATGGTCCTTCACGTTCTCCATCTTTTCAGACGTAGCAGTGGCGGTAGTGGGGGGTTTTGAGGTCTGCTTTGATTCGAAAAACAGATGATGGAAGGGACTTAAAGTTGATTGGAGGAGATTGTGATTGATAGAGAGCAGTGAGATACGTTGAAGACCACCGGAAATTGCCGTTTTTCGGTGGTCCGTAGGGAGCATCGTTGGAGGAGAGAGATCGGTAGGTGGAATTGAAAGCTTTTTTGGGAAAGAAGAAACCTGGGGAAGGAAAAAGATGAGACCTTTTTTTTTTCTTTTTCCAAAAGATTAAGGCGGTGGGAGTCTTGTCTTTCACTGACTTAGTTTGGGCCGTCTGATCATTTGATCGGACGGTTAACAAAATTAGGAGTTTTAAAAAAAGAATAATATAATTATAATTATATATATATATATATATATATATATATATATATAATAGTAAAACGTTGGGATTAATTAGAGCCATTAATTAATTCGGATGGTCAAGATTAAAGTTGAAGAAGCACAATCCACGTGCTTCCTACGTGGTGCACACGGATTGACCGGTTTAAGGAGACATGGATTGCCAATTTTTCTCAAATTAACCCATTTAAATTATAACTACTTCTTTATCAAATAGCCAAAATTTATTAAATTGAAAATAATTACCTTGCAAAATTAGCTTATTTAATAAAATTAGTCATTCTAAAGATAAAATTGATATGAATTAGTAATTCATTGATTAATTAAACTTCCTAATTTTGAATAATATATGAAAAATATTTATTTGCAATAATAGAAATTACATTTAACAAAAAAAAATCGATTTAATTCTTAAGAACGATATTTATTTGACATAACTTTAAAAAATGAGAAAGTTAGTAGTAATATTTATTTAATATATTTAATTATATTAGAAAAATTATAAGAAATAAAATTTATGAAATAAATTTGTCAAACGGAATGAAAAATGTTTTAAATAGTTTTATTTTTTTTCATATCCTTACAAAAGTTTTGTTTTCTTGCTATATATGTATATTATTATTCTTATTATTTATTATTATTATTATTATTATTATTATTATTATTATTATTATTATTATTATTATTATTATTATTAATTTTCTTATTTATTATTATTCCTTATTATTATTATTATTATTATTATTATCTTATTATTATTATTATTATTATTAATAAATTATTATTATTCATTATTATTATTATTTTATTATTGATTATTTATTCAATATTATTATTAGATCTTAAATCATTACCATTATTCCTTATTTATATTATTATTATTATTAATTAAATTATTATTATATTATTATTTCTTATATTATTATTATGATTATTATATTATTATTATTATGTATCTATTATTTAATTTATTTATTATGATTAATTATTATTATTATTTATTATGATTATTAAATTATTTATTATTATTATTGATTATTATGATGTATTATTATTATTATTTTCGCTAGGGAGGTTAGTAGTATGCAGCGCCATTATTTATTATTAGTAATTCATTATTATTTATTTTATTATATGAAATTAGATTATCGATATTATTATTATTATTATTATTATGTCTTATTAGTTATTATCATTATTATTATCTTTTAATTATTATTATTATTACTTATCATTAATTATTATTATTGATTATGTATTCTATTATTAATTATTATGATTTAATTATTATTATTATTAGTTATTATCTATTAATTATTATTATTATTATGATTATGTTTATTAATTCATTATTAATGAATTATTATTATTATTATTATATTATATTATTATTATTCTTTGCAATTATGATTATGAATTAATATTATTATTATATTATATAGTTACTTATTTTATTATCATTAATTATTATTATTAATTAATTATTAGTTATCATTATATATTTATATTAGCTTGATTCATTGATTATTATTATTATCTATTAATTATTATTAATTAATTATTTATTATTTATTATTATTATTATTATTATTATTATTATTATTATTATTATTATTAAAATTATTATTATTATTATTATTATTATTAAAATTATTATTATTATTATTATTATTATTATTATTATTATTATTATTATTATTATTATTATTATTAATATTATTATTATTATTATTATTAATAATAACATATAGATTATTATTATTATTATTATTAATATATAGATTATTATTATTATTATTATTATATAGATTATTATTATTATATAGATTATTATTATTATATAAATTATTATAATAATAATAATTATTATTATTATATAGATTATTATTATTATTATTATTATTATATATATTATTATTA